>VUQS01073942.1:0-10712 GCA_015108495.1 Heterochromis multidens
TTTCCTTCACTTTTAATTTGGGGGTTGGGAGCTGCAGAGACACTTGGATTGTTGTCAGCTCCGGTCAAGTAGTCTACTCATTTCAAAGAGTGTTGGGGTCAGAGGTTAAGTTGTCTCCAGTGTGTTGCAGCTTGACTGACACTGAGCTCCAAAGCAACCCCTTTGACTTTTTCATTGGTTGTGTCTTACAAGTTTAGTTGAGAAAAAAACAAAAAAAAAAAAGTTTGGAGAGAGTAAAGAAAACAGTGAAATGAAATCTTTCCTTGATCTTATCACGTTCGACACAAAAAGTCAGCACAAACAAATCTAAACACGTGTTAAGACACAAAGTATTGAAAACACATTAAAACACAAAACAAACATTCATGTTTTTCATAGATGCATACATCCTCATTTTAGACATATACCACGAATGGCACAGACAGCTGCACAGTTGATCTTTAAAACTCCAGAAGAGAAAAAAAAACAGAAGAGAGGTAAAAAAAAAAATCTGTAACCTTTTGAAGAGTGTACCAACTGGCTTGTTTTTTTTGGGGGTTTTTTTGTTTAACAGTGAGAGTCAATAGCCTTCTGAACACACTACATCCATGTGAGTGAGTAATGCCCCAGTCTGTGCTTTTATAATTTACAGCAGCTCTGCTTTAGTCATTAAGGGGTGTGAAGGAGCCACCAGGGAGCAGGAATTTGTCCAAAAGGAGTGTTTATGAAAGGGGATA
This sequence comes from Heterochromis multidens, assembly GCA_015108495.1. Lineage (NCBI taxonomy): Eukaryota > Metazoa > Chordata > Actinopteri > Cichliformes > Cichlidae > Heterochromis > Heterochromis multidens. The sequence continues at coordinate 717 of VUQS01073942.1, forward strand.
TATTTATGATTTAGTGATCCAGAAGTGTGCCCTATCTTTAAAAAACAGGTGAAAACCAGCAAAGAAAGAAAGAGAAGACTGTAGCCTCGAGTTCCTCCAAGGTGCCTTACACCTTCAGATTTTTTTCACCATCTTCAATTTTTTTCCTAATTTATTCTCTGTAATGGTAGTAAAATTCTAGGGCCTGATTTATTCATATATTATTCTTTTATTTAAAGTCAAAAGTCAAATTTATAAATGTTTATTAATAAGAACAGATTAACAATTTATCCATTCCTAGGTTTTTAATTGCATCCCACGAATAACACAAATTCAGTGCCACAACTGTCTGCTTTTACGTGTTTATTATAAATAGTAAATAGTGCTATATTATACACAAAATTTCTTGCAGTGAAACAGTTTCACGCAACTGTAAATGAAGACTGTAAAAAATAATATAAAAAAAACAAAAACAAATGAGCATTGTGTAAGACTTACTGAAGCACTTACAAGTGCTTGTACAAGAGGACGTACAGAAAAGACACATGAAGACTAAATAAATAGGAAATGGAACTAATATTTGCAAGTTCCTTATAAAAACTAATTAAACACATGCAAAAGCAAAAATTAACTGTCAAATTGAATAATGTATTCACTGGCAGAGAATTTTTTATTTATTTTTTTTTGGCTTAATGACATCACAACTATATTTTCTATTATTTATCATATTATTCATCACTTGATGACTTCCCCTGATTGCTCAGTGCATACAACCCAAAATTAATGACATTACAAAGACAGAGCGTGTTTTTGAGGGTATAATCAGGGACATTTGATCCGTGTTAATTTACATTACATGAGGTATGACTGTATTGCACTTTCTTTGGGTTGCAGCAGATTCACAATGACTCCACTTGGCTTCAGTTCATGCGTTCTTGCTGGTTTTCCCGGTGTAGTCACACTTTGATCAACAAAGAATCACTTAATTTACAGTTAATATCATTGCCATAACATAATTTTTGATGAAGACATTCTTAGAAGAGCAGAAGTTCGGCCACAGAAGCCCCTAGGTCTTGTAAAGTCTACTTCAGCTTGCATCTCTGCCACGTGTTTAAAAAAATCAACTAAAAGATCTTGAATGGAATTATTTCCCATATCACCACCCTCCTACTTTTCCTCCTGAAGTATGGTGGACAAACAGCGCTTGGTTCTCGGAGCATGACATGACGCACAAGCAAAGCAAGTGTCAGGTAACAGGAGAGGCTGCGCCTTTGGTCCTAATTATTCCAGTCAACCCCTTTCATCGCAATCACTTCACCTCCATCTCAAACTGTTCGCTTCTTGCTGAAGGAGAACATCTCAATCGCTTTAGCTCCCACACCATGTCTCGCTGTCCTGTGGAAGTTGTCAGAGGCAGCAGCTGGTGGTGTTTTCCAGGGATAAATGTCAGAGAGGCCGAGCAAACCTCTTCTTCACGCCATGTTGGGAGCTTCAGATAATAAAAGGCACCTAAGGGGAACATAGAAAGATCCTTTTTTGTTTATTTTGCTTTTAACAGAAAATCTTGTGAAGGTTTACAAAGTGAAATGTGAGATGTGATGTTGGTAGGGAGGGATGGTGAGAGCAGGTGAGAAATAAATCTGGGATCCTTTGGTAAACTTCAGAATGATAAGCTTTGGAATATGTCTGGACATAGTTTGAACTTGGTGTGGTTGGTTAAACTGCCTTGAGACAGAGCCTTAGCCTGGATATCTGGCACTGCTTCAGTGATCAATAACAACTCTAAATCTGACCTCCAGTGGGACACATGGTTCTAATCCTGGCCTGCCAAGGGCTATAATCACCCCCCTGTTAAAAAGCCTCTTACCCTGCTTATATGCAGATACACATACACGCCTGTGCACACATAGACACACATCCATTTCGCCAAACCCCCCAAAGCTACATATGGGTCCCTCCCAGGACTGGCTAAATTAATGACATCAAGATGTTGCCACTGATGGGCCAGTCATCATTTGGTAGTGTACTTCAGATCAGCCCCAACAGTACTCTCCCCTCTGGCCTGTCAAACGCACTTTGAGACACGACTCCTTTAATTTCGGCGGTGATCTTTGTTACACGGGGGTCATTACATGGCTAGGTGAGCTAGACTGAGGATTTGATGGGCAAGCTCATCATACGGGGTCACGAAAGGACAGTGAGTGAAAATGCATGTGCTGGGATAAACTTCGGGTCACGTGGATAGCCCGTTGATGGTAATGTAAACTGAGGTAACCTGGCTGCAAGCATTCCCTAAACTTTAATGTAATTTCAGCACAGTGCAGGGCGATTTGAGAAGCTCACTCATCAGAGGGGTCTGTGCAATTAACATGGGCTGTGAGTTAGAAAATCAAAACTACAAGTAGACGTTATGATTTAGGTCTTTAAACAAACCTAAATCAGTTTGGAAGTCTGTATGAGTTAGTGTTTGTGTTACAGCAAAAATTTAAAAAAATGAAAAAAAGTATAAGTACCTTGCTCTGACTGTACTGTCCATACTGGTAGGAAGGGTGGTGGTCCACATAGGCTGAGGAAGAGTAGGAGGGCGGGCAGTAAGACTGAGTGCTAGGCAGGGCGGGCATGCTGGTCAGGCCTTGTAGAGCCTCCAGGCGCTGGGAACCATGACAGCTAGCAGCCATACCACCATTGGGCTCCAGGCTTCCGGTCAATGGGGAAAGAGCAAAGTCACTCTGGGACTGATGTGGCACTCCACCTGGGTTCAATAGGCCCATTACCTGAAGGCAGACACAAAGAAAGAGCTGGGTGATTAGAACAGGAACTGAATTTAATTGAAGAGATTTTCTACTTACACCATGTCCTTCAAAATAAAATATATTGCAAAGTAAATTTTGAAAAATCCCAAGGCAATTTCGTACACTCGTTTTATCCACTCCACTCAGGTGGGCTGAAGTGTAGGCTCTCTCTCTTTTTTTTTCTGTTCACTGTCATAAATACATTATTACTTGCTTCCGTCACACATGTGGTTCTCTTTATTCAGAATAGGAAGCTGACAGCGGCCAAAGAGCCTTTAACCCACTAGTGGATTCTGCTATAGTTCTTATGTCATGTTTGCAGAACTAGGTTAATAAAAATATTTGAGTATGTTTCTCTCATTCTTAACTCTGTGAACGTGTAGCATATGCTAGAAATTAAACCAACAAAAAAGAAAGTTGTATACAGCATGTATCTTTTTCAATCTTTCACTGTCCTTTATTGTCCCATTCTCACGTTCTCTTGACAAATAATCACCGTGTCCTTGTGAGGGGGAAGAGGTCAAAGGTTAGGTGGGATCGAGGGGCGGGGTGTGTTTGTGTTATGTGTCTGAGAGCTACATCTCCTAAATGCAGCAGTAGGTGTTTTGCGTGCGCACATGTATGTGTATTAAGCGTTTTTTGCTCCGATGTCAGGGGTGTAGGGGTATCAATGATACATTGGGAACAGCTGCACAAAGGTTTGCGTGAGAAGCAAAGTGAAGTCATTAAAATGTCTTAAAAATGGACAAAAAGAGAGAACAAGAGTTACAGTCCATGTAGGAGAACGCAGAGCCGGAGCCAAGAGCAAAACCGAAAACCGTCTGACAAAAAAGAAAAGATGAAGAACGAGTAACGCCAAGTGATTTAAAAACAAGGGCTTCCCCAACTGACAGTCAGTTGGCACACAGACGCACATGTACGCACACAGAGGCAGCTTCGAGGGTGGCCGTGGCTCAGGTGATAGAGTGTGTAGTCTACTAATGGCAGGGTTGGTAGCAGGACAAGACACTGAACCCCACTTAATCTAGCACCTTGCATTTTACCCTTGCTCTATGAGTGCTTTGTGAATGATAAATGCATTGTGATGCATTTTGTTGAAACTAGTTAAGGTTAAAAGCTGCTATATAATGAAGACTATCTAAAATGTATTATGCAGTTTGTCTGCTGAAGTCTGACCTCACACACATATGGCCTAACATCAAACAATTACTGCTCTGACCCCTGATAGTTTGTGTTTGTGTAGTCTAAATATTGTAGAACACACAAGGCTCTTGCACACAGTCTCTCTTATTATTTGGATATTTTTATAATCAAATATCTTGATTTTTGTTTACGTAGGTGCATAGATTTCAAAGAATGACATTCAGTCCCCTATTAATAATTAATAAGTTTAATGTTTTGATTCATTTTTAATTAATAATGAATTAAACTAGGCTTTGGATGTCTCCATGAAACTATTATTAATTTAACCTTCATGTCTGTCTTTGGCCATGTGAGAGATTCTGCATTGTAATGCTGCCCAAAAACACTGTTTATGACAAATTTCACACTCATCGTTCTTCTCTCTATGAAAAGCTCAAATGGACTTTCTCACAGTCAAGTAGAAAAAGCCATCTCATGTTATTAATTTACACTCTTACATCTCTCCCCCATTTAAATCTTCTAACAGCAGCTAAAGATCCAGTAAATGTTTAATCTTAGATATTCCCCATGCAAACACAAACTTCGGTAGTCCTGGCTGCAGATACTATGCACTTTTCAAATGGAAATAACTCCAAAGAGTGCTCAAACTAGAGGCCTTTGTACCTATTGCAGATCTTAGAGCTTTAATAAATGATGTTTTTGTTATGAATCTTGCAGTTGTTTTTAACAGTTCTTTGATTATTGTGTTCTTCCATTTTTTTGTTCTTGTTCTCTGGTCTGTTATTGTAAAAGAGATTTTAGTCTCAGTCAGATCGCCTGATTAAATAAAGATACTCTTTTTGTTTTTTTACAACTTTTTTCCCCACATGGTGTCTCTTCACAAAATAAAACATACAGCGTACAGTGTTTGTGTTGACATGCATATACTGTATGTGCAAAGGTTAGTTTGTGCTGTATTTGCATGGGTCTGTGTCTGATCTAGGTGCTCATGTGTTCATGCCCTTTCTGTCTGCAACTGAAACAGCAGCAGGTCCTAGTGGTGTCTGTTTTGAGGTTGTTCCGGAGATTAGGACTTGGGGGGGGGGTGCAAATCCTGACCGCTTGCTTCCTTGGTGAGAAAGGATTGCTTTGGTATGCACCAGATCAGCAGCGAGACACCGGAGACAGGAAAACCATTGGCCTGACTACTACTCCCAAAGCAGAGCTAACTGTTCAGACAACAATATCACCTATCTAAAGTAAACCTTATCCATATCAAAACTCCATGGTCCTCTAAGGTGACCATATCTGGAGTTGAATGAAACCCTGAATCTTCTGAAGGATCCAATAGAGTCAGTAGAGTAGATCAAATGATATAGACAAATTTGGAGTTCAGATAAATCCAGTGAGGATTTAATACAAATTTGACCGAGCTATGTAGTTATATGACGAAACTGAAGAAGTAAAGTTTTCTGAGTGCAGAGAGGTCTTGAGGTATTAACTATCAATGTCATAGAATTTAATAAATTCTCATTTTCTCTGCCTTATTAAGTTAAAATCAGGAAATTAATTCTATCCTCATCTGAAATTGAGAAAAACGCATTGTAATGTACATTCAAACAGCTGCAATGAATACATAAATTAAAACAAATTAGCCAACAAAGTGAGTCATTTACATAAATTACACACCTTGTTACTAAGGGCTAGATTACTTCATTCCAATCAATTAAGACAGTGGAACATTCAGTGATTGCAATTCCAGACTGAGAAAACATTCAAGGCATGCCGTCCGATTTGCAAGATGAGATGTCCGTTCAACGCAAAGCATCCCACTAAGGTTAATGTTGAAACCATCCATGAGGCCACGGCACCTTTGGCCTCTTTATTGGAGTTAAAGTCCATTGGTGACCCTGTGGGTGTAGGAAACTCAGCCCACAAGCATGAGTTCAGTTACAAGAAGGCTACTACCAGCAAGCTTGCGTACCATTTACAAATTATGAGTTAGCAGAGGTGGCTAACCTTGAATCCATTTAAAACCAGATGTTTTAAATGTTTATGCGGTTAGTTATTTAGGAGAAAAGAGAAAATTCTATTCTAACTAGAGCTCATATACCAAAGTAGTCAATTATAGCTTCAGCCACAATGGTGCCACCTACTGCTTTCTAACTGTGCACCTCAGAAGCCACAATAAAGCTCTTCTGCTTCTTTTTTTTTTTTCTTTTTCTAAATATTTACATCCTCAGGCATTCACAAAGTAAGAAACCTGCCCGAAGCTGTTTTTTTATCTGTGCCTGACAGGAGTCTGAGATTCTCTCTCATGGGAATTAGGACTCAGCATGCATTGCATGTGAGCCCGCCACCCTTTGTGGTGGTTAAAAGCTCGTTTTACGCCTGTTAGTCTATCTTCTGAGCTGGTTGGGAGCCACTGATGGACACTGATGACTGTGTAATCGACCATAATTGTCTTTTCAGTTTTGATTTGTGTCATCATCCGACATCCGTTCATCCTTCCTCACGTCTGGTCCTTTCTGCCCCTCCAAAGACTGACGTTTGCCACATTTTAAATTCATCAAACTATCTGTCAGAATAAACAAAAATTAAAAGCTACCGAGTTCTTTAGCCTAACAAGGTGTCATCAGTGACACTGCAAAAGTACCTACGAGGCCACACATAGAAGTGTGGGTGCTTGTGTGTGTCATTATCTGAACATATGGTCCACTTCTTGAACTGCAGCGAAGAGCTGCTTCTTTTTTTAATGTGTGTGGATAGGTGTGTGCTTGTGTTTGAGACTAATCAGATGTGTGCTTATGCATAAGTACATTTGCAAATGCACAGACTGACCTGTGGTGAGAGGCTGTTGCTGATGGTCTGGTTGACAGCGTTAGTGTGTCCTGTTGGGGCCACAAAGTTTTCCGAATATCCTGAGAAGCCGTGTCGACCAGAAGATAGGCAGTATGCAGAGCTCCCATCCTGGGAACCTGCTGAGGAGCTGAGCCCACTCTGGTGCACAGAGGTGGGTGGTAGAGGCTGTGGTCGGTGGACTGTGCTGGGCTGCTCAGAAGCTGCTGGATAAATTAAGATAAAACATTTTATTTCAAATCCAATGTTTCTTATAAAAATATAAACTTTTGCTATGAGAAGAAGTTTGCAAAATCATTACTTAGGTACTTAGCTGTGCTCACCTTGAGCTATAGATGTCTGAGGGTAGGGGCTGTCTGATAGCTGATAGGGCTGCAAACCTGGCATAGCTGATGGAGGGAAACCACCAGGGATGAGGTGGTTAAACGCCATCAGTTGATTAGCTCCTGCTTGCTTCCTCCACCGGGCTCTTCGGTTACTGAACCACACCTGAGAGAGTAACATAGGCATGTGTTTACTTTTCTCCTTACCCAACAGATTAACTTCCCTTGAGCAGTCCTTAAATGTTCTTCTCTATCTGTGAGTGCGTTTGCCATCAGGTCAGTGAATGTATATGTGCACATGCAAGGCCACTCGGTGCAATTACAGGGAGCTGAACTGATAGAGATCTTAACATTTGCAAAGTGTAGTGAAATGACACACATTACTGCTTTGTGTGCTACAGCTGGTCACTGGGTTCAGATAACGCCGGAGGGTTGTTACGGTTGTTAAAGCCTATATTAGGAAACTATCTTAAACAAGTGTCTTTTTTGTGATATTTTGTGATCTTAACATAGCCCTTTTTGAAGAGTTTGCCAAAAATAAGGAGCCGTCTTCGTACACAGTGGCTGCAGTGATTCTGCATTTTGTCTGTCTGCATGTGCGGGGGCAAAGGGTCGAGGGTTTTTGGAGGAACACATGTCTAATATCTGTAAGGAATGTGTGGCAACATCTCAAGGCTACTTAACACCCACTTGACACACATCCATGACAGACTGACACATTGCTATACTGTCAAGATTCAGGTTTCCAAAATTTGAAGCTTAAGGCTTGTGTGTATGTTTGCGTCTAACCTGAACTCGAGCCTCTGTAAGTTTGGCCCGCTGAGCCAGCTCCTCTCGTGTATAGATGTCAGGGTAGTGCGTGCGTTCGAAGGCCCTCTCCAGCTCTTCCAGCTGCTCTGCCGTGAAGGTAGTCCGACTGCGACGCTGCTTCCTCTTCAAAGGCAAGCCTGGCTCAGAGTCCACATCGGAGCCCTCATCTGAGTGACTGGCTGGGATTACAAAACAAACTCACTGTTAATTCGATATTCAGAGGAGTCAGGCTGACACAGAATGAAACACTGTAGTAAATACTGGGCTGGGGTACAATAGCGAGATCTGATACAATAGATTATGCTGAGTGCAACACATGGTGCAGAGCCACTTTAGATTGTATCCTCCTGCTCCCTTAAACTCCTCAGTGGTTCCTGAGGGGATCAAAAGCCAGAGGCTGCTTGAACATGGATTAAAGAGGACTACATCTCTCTGGGGTATCTATTCCCTGGGACACTGTGTCTCTCCCAGTCTTAGCCATGCTGTGTGCTTTGCCGATAGGGTCCCATAGTGAAAGGCAGTCAGCCTTTTGCAGGTGCTTCTTAATCTGTTTGTTCAGTTGAGGGCAGGAGAGAGCAACTGGGTAACTGGGAGACAGCCATTGGGATCTAATTCAGCAGAAGAAGGGAATCACTGAATGCTTGAGACTACAGACGACTATTTCTGAATTTTGGGGGGAGGTTACCCATCTATTAAATAATGATTAGGCTCCACAAACTAGCGTGACAGTCTGCCATTGTCCACCATTACATGTGCGCAATCCCCCCATCATTCTCAGTCATATGCACACTCACAAACATGCATCTGCTGCGCCTGAGCTACGGGCTTTCACTCAGTGAATGTAGACTGTGACAATGTGTCAAAAACAGATGGAAACAAGACAGAGTTGGAATCCACTTCTAAATCCACCCCAGAGGGACCTCTTAAAGCTCATGAGGAGGGTTCACTGCACCTTTTCGATACTCGGACTATGCGGCAAACACTTCTATGCTGAGGGAGACGAAAAGGAGCTCAAAACCAGACAGACAGGTGTAAGCAACAGAAAGGCTTCAGCAGAAGACCGAAGCTTGACTGTTTTTCCCAGACAGACATTCTCCCTCTGCCCTCCAGATTTAAAGCTTTAATTAAAAAGTGCCAAGTCAGACATGGAGGGGGAGGCGCAAAGATCTCCCCTTGCCTCTGGAGTCTCTGGAGCCAAGCAGGAAATGTTTGTGCTGGTTGCCAGTGTGTGTCTGACCAGGCATTACACACGGATTTGGCCTCAGGGAATGCTGCTGTGATAAGGACCGCCGGCACACAAGATTCTGATGCAGAGAAGAGCTCTTTATTACATTTAGACCAAGGGTGCCTCGTAGGCATATAGGCTGGAAAGTGCAACTCTGAGTTTGGGATGTTTTTTGATGAAGCACATTTTATATATACAAGACATGTAAAGAGAGAGTCAAAGTAAAACTTTGCTTATAAATGCAAATATATTGTTGCATTAATCCGATTTCTATTAATCAGCAACACAAGAAGAGTACATCTCAAAATGAAGAAGCTAGCATAGCAATATGCAATGTCATTACCATTTTAATAATGGGCGAACAGAGAAAGAAAGAAAAAAGACAATGAATGACGGCAAAGAAACGCAGAAATTCTTGAGGGAGGGAAGGTGAACTCATAAAACTCCTCCTCAGAGAAGAAAGCTCCCCATTGGCACTGTATATCATGTTAACTACAGGGTTGGGGGTGGATCTCTTCTGTTGCACCCCTTATTTCTGTCTTTCCTTCTCTTTTCCCTCCCTGTTTTTATTATTAGTAACTACTGAGAAAACACTCCGTCACAGAGTCTCCCTTAATGGCAAATGACAGTGTTGCTTTTGTCATCCTTTGGCGTGCTCTTTCTCTGTTTCTCTCTTCCTCTCTCACTCTCTGTCTTTTTTGGGGGGGAAGTGATGTGGCCAAGCCTTTGTATCTTTGCAGGGAAAAGCCTGTGGCAGGGCTCTATTGGACCGATTACCACGCTCCATCTGTAGGAGCCATCAGGGACGCCCGGGCCCGCATTCAGGGGCCTGTCACCTGCCCAGCAGGGGAGTGGAGGGGGGCTGAAGGGTAAGATGGGGGCTGTA
>VUQS01073944.1:5749-29237 GCA_015108495.1 Heterochromis multidens
ATATACAGACATACAGGACACACATACACACACACAGTGGTGAGTCCAGTGGTTGAGTCACCAGCTGGTGATGTCACTGCAGCATCAACAAGTGTGTGGCTGTATCATTATCTTGAGGCTAGGTCAGTTTGAAAGGGCTTTGTCTTTCTTCCACTATTCATAACAATGTGCCCAAAACATTCAGCCTGATACTTAAAGAACTGCCCTGAGTAACAACAAGTCCTGCAGCAGAGGATATGAACCCCTGCAGAGCAGTGATCTCATCATATAGTCTCGCAGGAAGCATCCTCACTCTGATTTTGCAAATTACTGTATACACTGTATAATGGAAGTGACGTGTCTCATATTCAAATGCCATCTTTTTCTGTTTAGTAAAGAGTCTCATTTCTTCTTCTGATGACTCATTGAGTACTGGTGCAAAAAAAAGAAAACAAAGTTGTTTATCCAGAATCATAGGATCCATTTTAACCCTCCTCTCAATAAGTACCACCCACAGTGAACACAGGTCAGAGGTGTCATGAGGCTGGAGAGAAAAAGATCACTGAAAAACGCAGTGAAGTGTGTAGGTTAAATGCACTTAAACCCACTGACTGCTAACATGCACGTCACAGATAAACCTTTACAGTCAGGTCCAGAGATATTTGAACAGCAGCACATTTTTCCTACAGAAATGCTGCCTTTGTACTAAATCACTGCCGTCTTGAAATGAATCAATCAAGATGTGATTGAAGTACAGACTTCAGCTTTAATTCAAGATGCTCACCAGAACTCTTGCATTAACCATTTATGAATTACAGCCATTTTTATACATAGTCCCTCCATTTCAACAGGCTTAAAAGTAACTGGACAACGTCCCATAATTCAATAAGAAAGAATAAGAAAAACTTTAATACTTGGAAGTAAATTATTTGAAAACAGCGACTGCTTGAAGTCTGCAACACAGCCAAAGCTCAGTGTTGTCTGCTAAGGTAAGATGAGGTAAACCATTCCAGACCTTTCCATGTTTTGCCATAAGATGCTCTTGGGTTGGGCCATTGACAAATTGAACTGTGAAGCACCATCCTCTCAGTTTTGCAGCATCTGACTGAAAGTACAGTTTGCATCAACAGTCACATCATCAGTGAACACCAGTGACAGCCATCCATGCCCACGCCCTACACATAAAATGTATATAAAAGATGGACATACCCACCGTGACTTTTGGGTGGCTATGGTTTGGGTTGCCAAACCATCATAACAGTGAAACCGAGGAACACTGTCTCATACAGAACTCATACACAAGGTAGGCCCACCTGCTTCATCCTCTTTCTGGCACTAATGGGGACTTGAAATTAATGATAGGAGACCATAAACACATCACAGACGTGTTTACTGAGGGCACAGATCAAGGTGCCAAGGATCATTTTCAAAAGAATTCTATACATCTGCAGTTCTTTGGAGCTGGAGGAGTCGCCCTCTAATGGCCATTTGGAAGAAGGCCAGTTTAAGGTATGCAGGTGTGCATTGGCTTCACTTCTCAGGTAAGTCCATCTTTTAGCCACAGCCTAAGGCCTTAACTCTGCCTCCACCATGTTGGACAGATGATGAGGTATGCAGATAATAACACCGCCTTTTCCTTGTTCACCCTCTTATCATGACTTGGATTTTATCTTTCTGAAAAATTCTGTTTAGACTTTAGATGGCGTTTTGCCTTTTTTTTTTTCTTACATGTTTTCTTGCAAAGTCTAATCTGGCTGTTTGTGCTCTTCACTGTAACCAGTAACCAGACACTTTTAGGTTAAACCCTTTCTATTTACATTCATTGATTGTAGACTTAAGAGTGTTCCTGACTATGTTAAATGTTATGAAGGGGTTTTGTTTACTAGGGAAACAATTCTGCGATCATCCCTTTTAGCTGTCACCTGTAGTCTTCATGGTCTTTTGGTGTTGCTCAGCTCATCCTTCTTATTTTGTTCATTTAATTGTTGATACCAAATTTCACATTTTATGGATTTTATGCCTCCTCCTGGCATATCAGTGTGATTGTGGAATCACATTTTTAGAATACCAGATGGCAGAGTAAATAAGAAAGAACTTATGTAGAGTTAACATCATTTATCCACTTTGAGAAAAGTGATCTTTCTGTTCAATCGAAGTCCTTGAGCAGCGTTGACGGCACTACCATGAACACTGCCAAGTGGTCAGAGCATCAAATTGTATGAGCCAGCTATTCAAGAACACTTGGCCTTGTCTATGACAGAAAAATATGCTTTGTCAAATTTTGGGAAATTAAATGCATGTTCCTTTTACTGAAAGCAGATAAGACATGTTATGTAATGAGGTCAGCATAGCATAACAACAAAAAAGCCCAAAAGGAAGACTCTGGAGTGATACGTAAAGGTACTGCAGCTCAGAATTGCTATGTGTGAAAACAGTTGTGCGTGGGCGAAAAACACCTGAAGCCACCTCAGGTTTAGACTGAAGTAAGAGGCCGACCATTAGCTGGGATGAGTCAGATCACTAACGCAAAAGCAACCGCTGTAACACAGCAAACACAGCAAGACACAAAACAGCAGGAAGGCGGTCAATGATGCATTTGTGTGACTCATCCCTCTGTGGGATGATGCTGTGGAACCAACAAGTCCTGAGTTTTAAGACTAACCATGGACTATTAAGCAGCACCTGGTTGGTTGTACACCCCTCATTGTCAGATGAGCCCAAGCACTCCCTAACTGACCACACCCATTTAAATGAGCTAAGCAAGTGTAGAATCTGCATAGAGACATACTGAGAATCACCGATGTAAAGTTGCACTGTATTCACACACAAACCTGAGTGTAGCCCCCCCTCTCCTCTTCGTCACCCTCCCTCAGCTGAATGACATCTTCATCTTCTTCCTCTTCTTCCAGCTCACTCTCTGTACTCTCCCCTTTGACATGTATGCTCCCGCGCTCTTCCTCACCCTTTGCGTGCACCCCAAGACGCTCAGATGGAGGTGTGCTATCGTCAGACCCCTCCTTCTGAAGCCTGATTGGATGAGATGACAGGACAGAATTAAAAGGTGCATCCAGGGGCCAGATACACATGCTCTAAGTGCACACTCATCCTTTATGAATACTAGTAAATCAGATTTACAAAGCAGGGTAACTGATCGAGACCCTACAAACGAAAAAAGCACCAATGAGAGTTTAAAGTTATTCAAATGACCTACTAAACAGACACAGCTGGTTCATTTCAATAATGATGATCACAATCTACCAAGAGTGGTACAAAGTAGCGGGTTGAACACAAATAGACTTGGCGAGAGAACGTTTAATCTACTAACAACACGGGCACAGCTTCTTCTTGTTGTAATCTGACAAACATAATAAGCTCAGGTTTAACACGTGTTTCCTTCCAGGAAAAGAATGATATTAAGATAAATGAGAAAAAGAATCAATGTTTTGATTCAAGAGCAAAATCAAAAGAAACTGAACAAGATCTATTGGGTGCTTAAAAGATGGGGGCAGCAGGTCCAGGGTGCTTCCAAGGGCTGTTTCACTACAAACAATTCCACCTTACAAACCTGAAATCTGACAGCTGACTGACAGGATGTTAAGGCAGTCATAGAAAATGAGACATGACAGAGTGCATTCTCTACAAATGCACCATCGCACACATTTTTTGGGAGGGATATTATTAATCTAATACACATCAGATCTGTAACAATAACAGTTATATTTTAACACACTTTCTGTTGTTCTGTAACATGTATGTTATAGAAAGTTCATGAAAGTTTAATTGTAATGTTGAATAGCTCTAAAACGGAGGCGCTCTCTGCAGTTTACACTCCACACCAATATTTGTGCAGAAGTATGACTATAAATCTAAAACACTGCAAACCGCTCCACTCACTGTAAAACTTTACTTTCTGTAACAGGCCCGTGGCTTGTATGCATTTTTCACTGAGCAACCATTCTCCCCTTCCCACCAAAGCTCTTGAGTTTACAGCTTTGCGCCATCCATTAAGAGCTTGTTCCAGTAATAACTATCTCAGCTATGCCAGGCACACCAAAATGCTTAAAAACCATGGCACAATTTGCAGGACATTGCCTACCACAAACCTTTGTAAATTGTGTTGTGTGAGTCACTTAAATATTTCTCAAAACTCTGAGCTCAGAAAAGGAAACTCCTATGACTACATATGCAACAAGATCAGCAGCAAAAATAACTGCAACCACTCCTTTCACAAAATTTACTATTACTACACGTCTTTAGTAGATCCCATGCCCCATATATATATATATATATATATTTGACTCCCTGTCATAAAAACAATAAAACATAAAACACACTGGACTTCTCTGAGACATTAGAAATTCATCAAACATAAAAAAACTATTTTGCTTAAGGCAGCTGTGGCATAAACCTTACATTGGCTGGTGGTCTATTAAATTTGTTAAGCATCATGTGTATATATATTTATTATATACACAGACACACAAATGAGTGAGTCAGAAATACCACCACACCTGTGAAGGCCCACCCCTTCATCCTCCTCCTGCATGTCATTGGTCTCTGTAAGCTCCTCCTCAGTTTCCTCTGGGTGAGTCGGTGGTGGCCTAGGAAGCTCTGCCCCCTTTGATAGTATCTACACACACACACAAACACACACAAAAAGGTTATGTGACCATCTGCACATGTGCTCGTCTGTGCAGTGTGTATGTAAATATGTGTACCTTATAATGCTTCTCCAGGAAGTGCTGGTGTTGCTGTTGAACCACCAGCTGCTGCAGGGCCTGGGGGGACTGGGGCAAAGGTGCGCTCTGCGTACGAGCCAACGGCCGGTGGCGAGGCAACTTGTTGACGGCCCGCATGCCACTCGACACACCTCTCTCTGCCGTAACCAGCGGCGATTGGCTGTACATGGGCACTGAACAGGTAGAGGACAATAAGTTAGGCACTATCATGAATTTTAGTGTAGCTGTGCGTATGATTGTGTTTGCACCACCTAGCATAGCAGTCTGTTGTCTAGCCTGCTCCAGCAGTAGTACATGTTGCAATAACGAGGAATGGGCTGAATGAGAGCTGGGGGGCGGAGTCTCCACATCATGTCCCACACCTGCAAAGATATATTAAATCATAACTCACTCCAAATAATTCATTTTAAAACCAGCTACAACAAACTGTATAACCCTTGTGTTTTTTTTTATTATTAGTGCATAATGACTCACTAAACTGTGATATTAACAGTGGTCCAGCTCACCTGCTGGAAGGGAGGATGTGGAGAGAAACTTTCCTGTTAGAGCTCCACCCCCCCGCAGCGACTGGATGGCTTGACGCTCAGCCTCTTGCTGGGCAGACAGCTTCTGGGAGGGCTTTAGGGGGAGCATTACCATAGTTACCACAGAGACGCATATTGACAACCACCTCATAAAATAGTGTGGCATATTTTCAGCTGGTCAGTGTTCTGCTAAAATCTGTCCATGAAAAGAAACTGTTTATTTAGCATAAAAATTAGAAAAATATAAGTATGAAGTACTGGATTTCTTCTTATAGTATAGATTTCTTACAGAATCTTGGCATTTAAGAAGTCTGAGTGGTGGTATTTCCAAACCATAAATACAACAATGCAAGATTATGGACTGAAAGTTGCAAATGTGAGCATGCCCAGCTACCAAGCTTACCACCTCCATAAAGTATATCCAAAGCCAAGTCAAAAGAAGTCTAAACACCATGTTGTTACTTAAATCATCCAAATAACCCCTGTATGAAAATGGAGGACTAACTAGCCATACTGCAACACAAGAATTGGGGGGCTCTTTTAATTGTATGTATTCCATATGAAGCAGCTTTAGCATCTCTGTTTTAGCACCACATACACAAAAAAGACCTTTTTACAGGGTCCATGTAGAGATATACAGAAATCAAAAACCCACTGAAGAAACAGTTTTTAACCAACTCACACATTTTACTGATAGCATTAGCTTACACAAATCAACAGCCTTGGACACGAGAAGCCTCCTTTGGTTTACTTCTGTGTGGAAAAACTACACATATACGTATGTAAAAAGATGGGCCACTGCTTTCTGGATCACTTAGAGACAAATTGAATAGGACTGACTGCCTTGTAAGTGCATGTCAGACAAACGTAGCTTCTGGGTTTAAAAAGTAAAGCCAATGTGGATGCACCTTCAACCTACATTTTTTCAGCTGGCCAGAAGGGAGCAAGTTCTAAGGTCACAAAAAGAAGGTCAGTTGTAAAGAAGTCATTGGGAAATAACTCTACTGCTCCCTTGATCGATACTCTCAGTAAATACTTTCCTGATTCAATTCAATTCAATTCAATTTTATTTATAAAGCGTCAAATCACAACAACACTCACATCAAGGTGCTTTATATTGTAAGGTAAAACCGTACAATATTAGAAAGAAACCCCAACAATCACACAACCAACTATGAGGAAGCACTTGGTGACAGTGGGAAGGAAAAACTCCCTTTTAACAGGAAGAAACCTCCGGCAAAACCAGGTTCAGGGATGGGCAGCCATCTGCCATGACCGATGGCTGATGAGTTTCTGCTCTAAATCCCTGGTTTGAAGTCTTATTAATGACAACATGACGACAACAAGCTTTTTTTTTTTTAAATTTTGCCTAGAAAGATGACAAAGTTTTTCAGTGTGTGATTCTACCTTGTGATGGTCACACCACCCAGTGTGCAGTGTTCCTCAGTATCTAACTAAAAAGCCTCAAACTGAGTATTTCATCAAGGATTCATAATAGGATTTATCTAGACAGTGACATCACAGTGGCTACATCTATCTTTTATATAAACATACTGTACATTTTATATTTAAATTTTAATGGCCACACAAATGGGCTGGAGTGTCTCTGAAATAAAGAAACCTATGCAGTGCTCTTGTTGGAAAGTGGAAAAAGCCATGAACAAGTGATACGATGTTATGGGATATGCATCAGAATGTTCTAATAGTTTTTTATGATGAATTATGAAGGTGTGGAAAACAATAAATATCTTGACACAGCCTCTTCAGAAAAACAGGATATGCACATACTTACAGAACTGCAGCTATATCCACTAAGTACTGTGTAACAGTGTGTGGCAAGGTCCATCAGTGTGGGGTATGTATAGTGTGTGTTTGTATGTTCATTTGTTAATCACTGTATGCACTGCAGTGACTCACCGTGATGTGTGTGCTGGCAGGGAGGCCCAGTGAAATATTCGGCAGGGAGGGTGAGGTGTAGAGACTCAGAGGACTCAGTGTCCCATCAGCCCCCAGCGTCTGATGGAGAGACCTCAGCTGCAGACACATACACAAGCAGACAGCTTTTGGTGTCCTGCTCTGTGAAAACTCAGCAGCAATTGAGAAGTTGGTCTGTGGTTTAGTCTTGCTGTTTGATCTCACTTCATATTTGCACTACACTTCAAGCCATCACAGGTATACGGTTTGCCTTATATTTTGAACATACTGGGGCAAAATATAAGGGTTTGTGAGCCAGCACTAACTTCTTATTCTTGTTATAGGACCAGACCATTTCCTGGAAGTTTCTTGCAGCAGCACAAAAACAGGAAACTTCCATAGCATTTGTTCTAAACTCGCTCAAATTCAATAAACAGAGAAGTCCTGTCAGCCTTGAAGGCCTTTAAACGTTACTCCATACAGCCTGCTTAAACGTGTATTTGATACAGTTGCGCCCAGTATATTATCCATATTTAATGCCTAAAATGTGCCTTTGTAATAAAATGAAAACATTAAATCAAATCAAACTGACTTTGGCCATGTTTGTCTTTTAAAATCTAATTAGAGCCCGACCGATACATCAGGGCCCAATATATGCTATCTGCCAATATATCAGTATCAGAATTTATAACAGCCAATAAATTAAAATGAAAAAAGTAAAGAAGAGACAGGAAAAACACCCTTCAACAATGTTATGTGTATTGATGCACTTCTTCTGCACCTTACATTTCAAATCATCTCACTGGTTAGCTCTGTCTGTATGTCTTCCATGTTGTCTACATGTTTTTTTGTTAGTCTTAAATGTTCTTTTTTGCACTGTCTGTGTCCCATGTTTGCACTTGTTCGTACTTTATGTAGTTAGTCTATGTCGCACACACACGTCTCACTTTATGTACAGTCTGTAACTTTGTCACAAATGTTATATGTAGCACCTGGTTCCGGAGAAACGTTGTTTCGTTTCACTATGTACTGTATAACATGTATGTAGCTGAAATGACAATAAAGCTCAACTTGAACTTGAACTTGAACTTGATGCTGCATAGTTTGTCCACCAGAGGGCAGTCTGGGCACCTCTTCGGAACGCCACAAACACAACAACCAGCTGATCCAAGCAGCGTCAAGCAGAGCGTCAATGAGTAATACGTGACTTGTTGTGTCACTAAAACAAGATTATTTTTAAACTGTATTGTCATATTATCTTAGTAAGAACTCGTAAATAAGTACCGAAATGAATAACTCAAATGTTAGGGAAATGTTTCGTTTTCAAAGAAAAAATATTGGTCGATATTTTTAAATCACAAAATATCAGTATTGGTCTTAAAATCCAATATTGAAATAACCTCTCAAAACTCTTTTTTTTACTATTTTGGGCAAACTGCTTGCTGTCAGGTTACTGTATGGGTCCAACTCTGCTGAGGCTACAACTAAGGATTGTCTCAAAGGTGAATACTGGGTATCTTAACATGGTTTCTTTCTTATCAACAAAACAACTAAAATCTAGGTCAGATATGGCACATCTGGTGATGTACCTCAGGGTTCCATCATGGGACCTATTTAATTTGCATCACACACTGTAATTTCCCAAAAATAAGGGTACAGAAAAAGTCCATTCCTCTCTACGGGTAAACAACATCTATACTAAGGAATCCCTTTAGAGCTAATTATTGGACCTCAAGCTAACCTGTCTAAGGCCAAGAGGGAAAATATATATTCACAAGCAGTAAAGGCTACATATTTCAAATTCTTCTTGATTTTAACCTCCAGTATCAGGAGACAATATTCTGCCAAATACAAAAAGAAACTATGTAAAATGCTAATTTTACATTTAAATTTGAAGGTTTTACTATTTTATCCTAAGGTAAATAAAAATTATTTTAGACATTATAACAAGTTTTATCCTGTATTGGTGGTGCAGATTTTAGAACTGTGGCCTCAAAGCAAAGACATTCTGGATTTTCTGTGGCCTTTGTTTGACCTCTGCTGGTGGGTAATCCTGTACCCAACTGTGCAACTTTTTTTTTTTTTTAAAGGTATGTTTTTATTCTGTTATATTATTGTACAAAATTGTAATTAGAGGTTCAAAATTAGTTTCTGTAAGGACAAACCACAAGGGTACAAATAAAACTCCCCTGTCCAGGGTGGTCCAGGTGGTACATTAGAGTCCCCCTCCAGTGGCAAGCACTGTACCACTAAAGGTACAGTGTCTTTTCAACGGCCATGGAAGCTCAACATGCTATAAGCTAAGCACCATCAAAATATGCACAGCATTTACAAAAGGAAGACTGAAAATGGAAAATAACCAAACACAAATCACACAAAATACAGACAACACAACCAAATGCAGAAATACACTGGAAATACAGAAAAGAAATCCAAACACAGAGGCAAAGTCAGAGTTCCTCAAAGTTCAAGGTGATTAAATGCTGCCTTTTTCTGTTCAATCAGCACTTTTACACAACTGCTTACATTTTGTCTGTTACAGTTTTTCCCCATATTGTTAATTTTGATTTATTTTTTTTTACAGCTTACACAGAACTTGACGTGCTCCACATTGAACTGCAGGGGGCAAACTCGAGCTTCATGGTGAGTTTGAAGAAATGAAAATAAATGTCATATGAGTAACGGAGAGGTAATGTGTGTGTGTGTGTGTGTGTGTTTGTGTGTGTGTGTGTGTGTACCTCAGTCTGTATGTTGGGGACTGATCCAGTATTGCCGTTGGCAATAGCTGTATTGGAACTGTTGGGACTGCTGGGACCTGACCCCGGAGCACTGTTACAGAGAGAGGAAACTGGTGGACAGACACAGAGACACATATAAATAAAATAAAAGAGAGGTAGAGGATTCATTTTAAATTGAAATCATAAATGTATGATTAAAGAAGCTATTCACACTAAACACTCTGTACCTTATTTGCACCTCATACTTCTTTCAGAATGAAAAAATAAGCATGTCTGTTCACCTGATATTTCTATGGCTCTCTTCTTGAAGGTGCTGATGACAGTTCCGTCCTTCCTGCGGAGGAGTGGAGAGCTCCGCCTCTCTGCCACCTTTTGCTTCAAGCGTGAACGCACCTTCAGGTTAGGCTCAGAGACTGGATGAGTTAAGGAAAGAGGGGAAATAAAACTGCTCAGCTCAGAACAATCAGTGTAACACAGTACACTTCCTGTAAACACTAAGCTGTGTTTGGAATGCAGGTGAAAGAACTGTGTGTAGTTGCTTTTTTTTGCTGCTGATCTATTGAGTTTTCTTGTCTTGTTTTCTTTTTTCATTACAGGTCATTGGTAACATGCAGTGGTTTGTTTTGGCAGAGTAGAGGAAGGTAACTTGCCAACAGGAGACTATCAGGGCAGACCGAGAAGTCTGCTAATCCTACATTACATTTTCATTATCACGAGCCAGGCAGTATAAACCTGGACACAGTATCCCAGGACCCACTGGAGTATATTTACAAAGAGTGAGTTTAATCTGGTGTATCTGATTTACATAAGTGCCCCTGAAGAGCACCTGTGTCGTGCATGTCTACAAAGTGTTCCTGCCTCTAAATTTGGACAACTGGCTAAAAGGAAGAATCCGTCTACCCCTGAGTGAAAGTTTCCATAGAGAACAAATTTTAACCACTTAAAATCCAGCAGGTTGCTGGGAAGTTAGTGTTACGTACACATCTATCCCTTTATATGGATTTTTCACCTAAATGGCATAACCAAACACAAATCCTATAACAGAAGAACTGTAATGCAAGATACATGTAAGAGACCTGATTTGAAAAGTAACATCTTCTAGTTTGTGTGGCTAAAATACAGCTTAATCCCAACCCTACCCCTAAAGTGGTTCGACCTGGTGGTGGCTATCATGGTGTACTACGTATACTGAGACATATATACTCATATGTATATAAAGATAAGTAATGCATCACAGCCTCCTCCTACTGTATAAAAGTAAAGCTACAATACCTCAGCCCTATGTGCTATGCACTAGTGACAACCACAGTCTGTGAAGTTGTGAGTTTGGCGGTGCTGATGTAGTATCGAGGTCCTGCCTCCTGTCCCAAAGGGAACACACACCCCTTTGAGCATCATGTAGCCCAGCTGCTGCACTCTTGCCTGTCTTGGAGTGTTATGGGCAACCTTTGTACACTGAGCATTTAAACAATTTAACCAGAGAGACAAACATGTTATCTGGTGACTGTTACTTCAGTCAAGACCACAACGGTCAAAAGAAATTGATGTATCCATCTGCAGCAATTTATATTTGGCGGCATCTGTTTGGGAACCTCCACTTTCCATGTGCACACATGAAAAGCCTTAGACGGGGAGAGCAACAACAAGATCCCACCACAGGACAGATGACTACAGATAGGACAATTCAGAAATAGTATGAAAAAATAAGCTGGGGTAGAGGTGGACTGCAAACTCGTTTCCAGATGTCCAGCATCTGTGTGCAGGCTCAACCCGCTTAAACAGAGTTCCTTGTACAACATTTACCAATTGTAAATTGTAGAGGGGTATCAACTGAGCTGTCAGCTGATGTAGGCTGCCATGGAGATGAGCTGATGTGCTTAGACTGTGGCTGAGCTTCACTTTGTGGCCCTGTCATGTTTGTAGCTGATGGCTGGTCACTGCTGGATGTGTAGGTAACTGTGTAACTATTTAACACCCCTTCATATGTAAGCCGCTTCAATAATTCACCTCAGAGTTGAGAAAAGTTTAACTCAAGACCTGCCAACTTCACTAACAATTATTTTGGATGTGGTATATACAAGTTGCTGAATGTCAGTGACAGTCCATGTTACCCGGTGGCTCTCCTCCTGTGTGGATCTACCTAAACACTATGCTTGATTTGTCTAGCTACCTTGGTAAGATCAGTTTTGTTTGGTAGGCTGCAAATGTCGTTGACACTCATTAAAGGCAATTAGTCTGCAATACCATATTTTACGAGTAAGTAATTACATGAGCACACTGCATTCCACCTTTGCATAGTCCTTTGTAAAACTGTGTACGTGTACACACACATACACACACACAAAACCCACACACACCCTCCTTATGTCTGACTCGTACCCGTCTTGCGGAGTGGGAAGTCGTCTTTGCCCTCATAGTTCCCCAGGAGAGGGGGCAGTTTATAGGAAGGAGGAGTCCCCGGAGTGTTACTCTGCGGAGGAGAGCTCTGCTCCAGGGAGGTGTGCTGGGCTCCCCTGCAGACACAAACACCCAAAGAGAAGGCAGATTAGCTGCCTGGGAAAACCCTTTTATCATATCATGAAACAGAGTGTTGATCGTCATTTTCTGCCAAGGTTCTTGCGGTACGTCATTTAGTCATTTCCTACACTTCCTAGAATGCCGCGTTATTTCCTTTGATTGTCAGTGTGGAAACATTCTCTCTGTGGTTCTTCCATTAATTTCCTCCTGTATTATAGCTGGTGCAGAATGGATTTAAGTAAGAGCTTCTGACACTGAAACCTGACCTTTTCTGTTGTTGTTGTTGTTGTTGTTGTTGTAGATCAGTGAAACATTTCTAGTTGCTTTTGGGGCTGCTGATATTAACTGGACGTGGCATCATGTCGTCTGCGGCCCTTTTCAGACAGGGAACACATTATGTTCATGGGAAGTGACAGCTTTTTGTCATTCAGGCATAGGTGTCTGATATGTAAACATGTGTTATGGAGATGTGTTTGAGGTGTTACAGAAATATTATTTAACATGATTCAGGTGATTATCCACACATCAGACTGAAAATCACAGAATGATTTATGTTTATGGTTAATGGCTGAGCAGTTATCCACAGTAGGAAAAGAAAAAGAGTTCAGCTCAAGGAAAATACAAAATGAGCAGTTTTGGGACTGACATTTTCTATAGGAGGACCAAAACTGCCCCAAAATATAAATAAATAAATACAAATTTCCCTGAATGGGCAATCTTTGGTCTATTCTGCTGTAGGGAAACTGAACATATGACACTTGTGTTTAGAACAAGCGATTTCAGCAGTAACTAAGCAAACTTTAATAGCTGTTATAGATAGTGCCTGATTAAGATATCACAACTAAACTTTAATTTGCAACACTCCACACTGCTTAAGTTTTCAGCAATGAACTGGGAAACATTTACTAAAATAAAGAGGGGAAAAAATACATGATTCCCTTGCCCACAAATTCAAAAATGCTACTGCTAGTCTACTTATGAAGGCAAACATACGGTTCCAAATCACCCAGTTACTTTTGTCACTTCAATGGTTCTCTGTTGCATTTAGGATCTAGTTTAAAAGTCTCCCCCTACAGAGCACTGCAGTCTCCCTTGGATGTGGCCTAAATTCTTCAACTTTACCCTTGAACTTGCTCACTCAGATCTAACAGTGTTAAATTATTGTGGGTTCTGCACACCTGCCCTAGAACTCCGACCTCTGGAAGGCTCTGCCTGCACCTGTGAGCTCTGCTGATTCTGTGGAGTCTTTTAAAAGTCAGCTAAGGACATATCTGTTTACTCGGGTGTTTGAGTAACATGTTTTGCACCAGTTCAGCTTTTTTTGCTGTGTACATTTTTGTCTTTTTAACTTGTGCACTTCTCCTTAATTAATGTTGATCTTTTTTCTTCTAATCATGGCAATAGTATTTTTCCATTGTTATTTTTTAAAAATGTAATATTCTTATTTCCAGTCTTTTTCTTTTTCAGTGTTCAGTGCATTTTTGACACTGTTTTCCATAAAGCACTGTCTGTGAAAGTGCCATAAAAATTGCTTGCTTGCTTTTTCATTTCAAGCATGAGCCATAGCATAGAGGATTTGCATGTGCAATATTGCATCATATGGTGTGTACTACAGCTGTGTCACATTAAGTTACTATGCAGTGGCCTAAGATATAACTCTAGTACATAAACTGCATACTGTCAATTTAATGAGACACAGTTGTGTACCAAATTGCATCATGTTTCTTTAAATAAAGATAAAGATAAAACTTCGTAAAAGCAATGCTAATTTCTGTTTTACTTATCAAGTATTTATCAAGACAACAAAAACACAACTTCATAATATCTTCTGTGCAGGTAAAAGAGTCATAAAACATCACAGTTACACTCGCTCCTCAACTTGGTAAATAAAGGGTTCTTCCTCAATATCTCTCCGGTCCTACTTGATTTTATTCTTGTGGTTCATTTTTATTGCTGAGCGTGTTAAGTACATCCCAGAAAGCTGAATCTGTTCATCTGGACGTAGCGTTTTCAGTGGGAGAAACGTTTCGTCACTTAATCCAAGTGACTTCTTCAGTCTCAGCTGACTGCAGGTTTCCCCAACCTTATAAACAGAGTCAGCTTTCTGGGATTTCCTTACCTGGATTATTGAGCATCAAGTGTTAAGTACATGTTTGATTAGGCTATGTAGTTCTAGTTCAGAAGATCAAACCATCAGTGAGGAACACTTTTCCATTTATACACAACACACACACTAAAACAGTGTGCTCTGTGTAGTCCTCACCAGCACTTTGGAGAGAAGGAATGGTTTAGTCCGCCGGAACCAGGCTCTTTCTTACTGAGAAGGAACTCCTGCAGCTTCAGCTTTACCTCTGTGCTGGCAATGGCACCTTCCAAAACACACACACAAAAAGCAATCAGGCCACTTCACTGTCTATATGCCAACAGCCTGTGGTCACAGAGTAAACGTATGCAAAGGCCAGCGGTGATAGCAGCAGTATGACCTACTCTCTTTGCCTTTCTCCTTGTTCCTCAGCAGCAGCAGTTGTTGCTCCAGTCGCTGTTTCTCCTGCTCTTCATGTCTTTGCTGCTCCAGCTTCCTCTTCTGCTCCAGCTCCTGCTGCCGTTTGGCTGCCAGCAGCTCCTGTTGTTGCTGCACACACACACACACACACACACACACACACACACACACACACACACACACACACAGTATCGATCTTGATGAGTGGTACTATTAGTGAATCGGTGATATTAAAGCTGTTGATGGAAAAATGTGTTTGTTGGCATGAAAATCTTTTACATTTTAGCTCCAGGTCCCTTCACAACAGTACATAGGTGTGAAATTATAGTGCTGTAGTAAAAAGAGTCTGCTGTGGTTCTCCTTGGCTTTACAGAATATTTTAACATCATTGTTCTGATTTTAAGGCCTATAAATTTTACTTTCTCCATTGACTCTTACCATTCTCATCATAAACTTACCTGGTGAACATTTTATAGCTAAACAATCATATATTTTCTAATGCCGGTTTCTGATTAGAGATGCACCAATTCAACTTTTTCCAGTTCTAATGCTATACCAACAGCTTGGCTACCTTGGCTATCTTGGTTGGGTGTTGTGTTAAATAATTCCAAGCTGGTGATCTTTTGTCATTAACTGTTGATACGTGGTGTCAAAAAAGAACAGCTAGAACATGATAATACAATTGAATAGATTGGCCCATTGTCACCAATACCTGATCTAGCTTTTTGAGTCAGGATTGGACAGATTGTGATCAGATCCAGGTGATGTGTGTCATTGGTTGGAAATGGGAGCAAAATGGGCATTGTGCACAGTTGAATGTTTTATTTCACATAATGTGTCATAAATGGATGACAACAGTGTCTGTATGGAACACTTCTTGACATCAACAGAAAGCTAAGAATCTGCCAGTTGTGACTGTCATAACAGACAAAAATATTTTATTGTTTTAGCACAACTTTAACATTAATGGAGGCCAATAATTGTGCCAGGAAAACAGGCCAAAAGGGGATTTATGAGCACTAACAATGAGTGAATTTGAGATGGTTGCTGCTCCGACCTGAAACACAGCATCTCCACTTGAACTGGACTCAGCACTGGTCAAATAAAAGATGCTCAGTGGAGAGAAAGCTGGGACACTGACTAAATAGTGGTTATGGGTGAAACAAATTAGAAAGCAGCCTCAGACTCATTTGGCCAACTTAAACTGTGGTCTGTGTCTGCTAAATGTATAACCAGGTATCTGTTAGCCATATCAGCTGATGAGGAAGTGATGATACAGTGCCAATTTATTGATGAGTGGATGAATGATATTATTAACAGAGAATTGCTGGTGGAAACATGTGAATTGGTGAATGGTTGAAATTAGGTGTGCTTAAACTCTTTTTAATAACCTGATGAACCTTTTCAACCAACTTTAGACTCAAAGTGAAAAAATGTTTTAAAGTCTATGACTGTCTGACCAGATTTATCCCTGAATAACATCCATGGGTGTCTGATGCTTTGTGGGTTAAATTATGGCCAAGCACATCTTTTGTGATGTTACAGTGAGCTTGACTTTTGATCTTTGACCACCAACTGCTAAGCAGTTCATCTGTGAGTGCATGTGAACGTTTGCTCCACCTGTAAAGAACTTCTCTAATGAATGGGATGTGCTAGTGTGGACAGTGAACCAAAAGCAGAAAAAAGCTGGGATTCATGGAGGAGAAGATCTGGATAAACACATTTACAAAGTCCATAACAACATTTACACAGTACAGAGAAAAAACCTAAATCAAACCAACAGGCTACAAGGACTACAAACATTCTGAAGGCAAAACACTGTTGGTATATCAAGTCCATTACAGTCTGGGAAAATTGTATGGTTTGTGTCATGTATGTGTCAAGTAGTAAATCCAAAGGTAGAGTGAATGGGCTCAAGATTAGTGTAGACAATTTGATGTCATGAACTGCTCCTGTGTAAAAGAGCACATGGCATGGGTGTGTTTCATGTGTTTCACAGAGCCAGCAGACTGTGTCTTAACCTGCCTGAGTCTTTACAAGAAGCAGATGAGTGTATCTGGCTGTGACACATGCATAAACATGGGAAGAGCGGAACACACTGAATTCCTGTCTGACTCAGCTGAACATATTAGTATGACTGGAGTAACACCAGCTCACAGAAAAAAAGCCCCAGACTGTTAACGCTGAATGACCCGGAAGGATGGTTTTCTTTTTTTTTACTGGAATGGATTAGCAGTGATGCCTGAACTCTCTTGTGGCTATTAAATAAATTTAACTTCAAGTTAATGTTTCCAGTCTTTGATATTAGAATTGGAGCCAGTAACCAATAACAAAAATGTGGTAAAAGTGATGAACTCTGAGAATAGGGGTGCACTGGAGAGTCTGACGTGGATTTATGAAACAAATGAATATTGTTGAAGTAATCCGGTAATCTTATGGTTGCCCAGCAAACGTGCCCATGTGGGCCTACATTGGGTAGCTTTGAGTGAACTGTGGGGCTGTGTGGGCAGGGCAAACCCATACTTATCACATGGGCCCCAATTGTGTGTGCCCACATGAAGCCAACAGCAATTTTGCCCTTAGGGGCCCCTATGGGCAAACCCATTATGGCCTTGCCCAGAGAAAACCTGTGTGGGGGCAATAGCACTTTTGCCCATTGTTCCCCCGAGAGCAAATTCTTTGGATAATTCACTGTGGGCTACCCATGGAAAACCCATGTGGATCCCATGTAGGCTTGCACATGTGGGACCCATAGCAGTTTTGCCCTTTTGGGCCAACAAGAGGTGTTTTCTGTTGGCAACCCATAGTGGGGTTGCCCATATAGGAACCCATATAGGGGACAAAACTGCTGTTGGCCCTGTGTAGCTATCAGGTCATATTCCAGTTTCTAAGATAGACTAACTAGTTTGATAGCATTTGAGGTTTTTTTTTTTTCATTTCACGCCGGTACTGGAACCCACAGTGGGCTGCCCATTGTGGGCCATGTGGGTCTGCTCACTCAGTACCTTCACATGGACCCACAGTGCCTCCTCATGGGCTCAAAGGGGGCATGTTTGCTGGGTGGTTGTTTTGAGAACCTGACATTTAGCTCAGCTACTGAATGGTAAGGGAACTGTGTACAAACCTTAAATCAGGCTGCAAGTCCACCACCATCATAGTGGCTCTGGGATGGTGTTCCACAGAATTTCTAAATAGGGCAGAGTTCCCATTTTAATGCTACATGTCCAGAAGAGTCACTTTTTCACGTGAGGTATCGCACCACTTCTCAGTCAATAGATGATTGACAGGTGCTCTTCCTCCTACAATCTCCTAAACTGAGCCGCACCTGACTGGAAGAACACCTCGTATTGGCTGTATGCTCCTGGATTTCATAGCGGAATCAACATGGCAACTCACTTGCAAGCTTTCTTGTATATTGCAAAACAGGTCACGCGAAATGGGTTTCCAAAAACATTTGCAGTTGCTAAGTCTGTCTTTAGCTTAGATTGGCAAGGCCTAATTTCAACATTTTCAGAGTTGTCACACTCGCTCATTGATAGACATTTCCATTTATCCATCCATAATCTCTCCAGTGTGTCTTGGTTCTGCCTCAGGGACTTCTCCCAGTTAAATCCCTGAACCACCTCAACTGGCTACTTTCGATGTGGAGGAGTAGTGGTTCTACTCTGAGCCTCTCCCGAATGACCGAGCTCCTCACCCTGTGTCATTCTCTTGGTCACTACCTACATCTTGTGGCCATAGGTGAGGGTTGAAACGTAGATCGAACAGTAAATCAACAGCTTCACTTTCACGCTCCGCTCTCACCACATCAGACCATCCACATTACTGCAGCCACTGCACCAATCTGTCTGTCACTCTTCCACTCCATTCTCCCCTCACTCGTGAATAAGACTTTGAGATACTTAAACTCCTCCATTGGGAGCAGTAACTCATCCCCAACCCGGAGTGGGCACTCCACCCTTTTGAACCTAAGTAAGTGTAACAAGTGGCAGTCTTTCTCCTACTGTGACTACTGCCTGTTCCACTTTGTCTGTGTGTGTCAGACTGTCTTTGTGAGGACATTCACTGACATTAATACATTCCCAAGCCTCTTACCCCCTAAGCAATAAACATTTGTCCTAACCTAATCTATACTTTAACCTATATGAAACATTACTGTAAATACCATGATGTCACCATTTGATTTTGAACTTTTGAACTTTTTGCATTTTTAAGCCTCACCATTAGCATTTTGGCTGCTAAAATGATCATTTTTGGGAACCACAAGTGACTATATTTGGATGAGATCAGGTGGGGTGCTCAGTTATCACCTAATGCTAGCAAGCTCGGTTAGGAAGCTGCAACCATAAGCTGTTGGGGTGGTGTAATGTAAAGAAAAGATATTGGCTAATTAGTGCTAAGTAACAGGCCAATGAAATACTAGAATTTCACACACCAAAACCGAAGCACAAACTTCTTGGATGGGCTGTTCTACATGTGCCATATTATTTGTCAGGTAATTACATTAAAAATGCTCCAAAAGACACCACCAGGCACAAACATGTTCACCATCATAACATTTGTTATGATCTCACATGCCTGTCCAGGCTCGCTTCATCCTCCCCTTGAACTTCAAACCCTTCCTTTCTCATCCCAGCAACAGTGTGCAGACCTAAACCTAGATGAAAGTTTATTTGCAAACCATACTGAGCTTCAAGAACTGAGACAGAATAAATCATGCTTGTCTTGTTTATCATACTTATCTGATGAGAGAGGTGGTGAGTGAGGACTGCTGATTCACAAATCTATGGACGAAAGAGGTGGATATGTTTATACTCGCCCATGGTCCATTATGACCTGTTGGCCAGTTAACTGAGATCTCATGTCCAGAAGATACAGCTTGATGATGCATTTATCAGCAAGTTTCATGTAAACAGAAGAAAATAGAAACTTTAAAGCTGTAGAAAGTTTAAACATGTCCCGTCATTTCAGATTCTCTTATGTTCTGGAGAATTTATTACCTATTTAGAATAATCACAGTGGAATAAACTTTCTTCTCAGTCAATTGCTGCTTGGTTATAAGTTAGATACCTCAGGGCTTTTCACAAGCTAATCAGCAGAATGAATGAATGAACAAAAACATCGGCCTAATCCATCATCTATCTGTGTGAATGTCTCTCGGCCTGACTGGCGGCATTTCTGTGTTCATGGTTCTTCTCTGTCACTCTCTCTATAGTAATAATATTGTACATTAAAAATTATGTAAATAATTTGTGATTTTATTACTTGTGCTCCACTTTTTCTGACTTTTGAGACAGCTTACTTGCACCTCTCTAGATTTATTGTGTATTATACCGGGTTTCAGATTTTTAATTCTTTTTCTTTTTTCTTCCATGCTCTGGGGCTGCACACTAGTTGCTGTGGTGATGAAGATTTAAAATATTTGCAATAGGGCAGTCATGTTAGCTCTATGACAGCAGTGTCAGCAGGTTCCCAGCAAACAGGCATGTTTGCAGATACAGAAGATACAGTTGTAATTGACCTCAGGTCAGCGGGCATCTTGTTTCAAAGAACAAGACCACAGTAACTGAAAACACCTTTACCACCCTTAGATCTAATTCTTGGAACAGTTCAAAGACCTGCACCTGATGTCTGGGGACCAAACCGCTGAGGTTTATGAACTAATAGAAGGATTTTAAAGGTAATTTTGTTTTGAACTGGGAGCCAGTGAAGTTTCTGCTTATGTGTGAGGACTCTGGCTGCTGCATTCTGAACAAGTTGAATTCGTCCTATTGATGATTTGGATAGTCCTGCAAATAGAGCATTACAGTAGTCTAACCTGCTTGATATGAATGCATGGACCAATTTCTCAGAGTCAGTTTGAAATAAAAAAAAAAAATCTAATGTTTGATATACATTTAAGTGGTGGAAAGCAGTTCTGGTAACCTTATTAATATGATTATCAAAACTGAGATCACTCTCCAAAATAATACCAAGATTCCTGACTTGCTTTTTGGACCAGCAACAAATATTTCCATCTTGTCTCTGTTCAGTTCTAAATGTTAGAACGTTCTAGATATCCAGCAGTTAATGGCATCAAATGCAGCTTATTCATTTGTGAGGTTAGATCGTCAGAGGAAAATGATATGTACTGTGTATAACTTTGTATCATCTGCATAACAATGGTAAGACATATTATGTGTCTTCATGATAGTACCAAGTGGGAGTATGTAAAGGTTAAATAGTAATGGACCAAGAACCAACTCTTGAGGAACCCCTGATTGAATTTTTATTTCTGCAGTTATAAAACTACTAATTGAAACATAAAAACTTCTACCTTTTAGGTGTGACGAGAACCAATTGAGAACCTGACATGTTAAACCAACTGAATCGTGAAACTCTCTGAGTCGATGTTGATCTTCAGGCCATTGATGACTTTAATAAGAACTGTTTCTGTGCTATGATTGGTTCTGAAACCTCATTGGTATTTATAGTTGCTGAGTTGAAAGGTACTCATTCAGTTGTTTATTCACAATTTTTTCAAATACTTTGCTGAGGACAGAAAGATTAGAAATAGGTCTATAATTATTCATTACTAATCTAATAATAATAATCTAAGTTATTTTTCTTGAGTAGCGGTGTGATTACAGCACATTTTAGAGAAACATGGAAAATGCCAGACTGTAGAGAGCTGTTAATATTTTAAATGATTTAAAAAAACAATGAAATACAAATATGAACAGTGTGATGGGGTTGGGTCAAGTAAAGAGGGCCAAGACTTTAACTGATGAATCACTTCTTCCAGATCTGTAGAATTTACAGGTGAGAATGTAGACAGCTTATGATAGTAATTTGATTAGCATGTGATGCTACAAGTTAAGATATTACCTGACACTACAAGAGGCTAACATATGATCTGGAATATTAGAAACTTTACTCTGGAAGAAAGGAGCAAATTTGTTACATTTATTTGTAGAAAGAAATTCAATTGTTACAGTTTTGAAAGCATTAAGTAGTTTATCAATGGATGAGAATAAAAAGGTTGATCATGGAGGGAAGAAATTTAATAAATTGACTTGTTGCAATGGTAACATCACATTACAGTACTCAAATTCAGTGACCTCTTTAGAACAACCCATTCTTTCATCATTTTTTATAGAGGCAGACTATATGGCTAGGTAGTGCTGGGCGATAAAACGATCACACTAAAAAATGTTGAGGACGATGATAAACGTGTGCTTTAAAATTCGATCAGACAAACAATAATGTGGCCTGTCAGGCAGTCGGGTTTGCGCGACTCCGCCGCAGCAGCCAATCACAGTCGACATGTTGCCCATTCCCTTGGAAGAAGAAATGTTGTAAACATTAGCCGTGTGGTAGAAAAAAATGTGGGGCAACCAGGATGTTCCGGTGAGTAAAGCTAAGAAGGAAAATGTATCAGCTGCTCAGGAAGAGATAATACCAAAGAAAGGTCACACATCATCAAAAGGAAGGGCCTCAGGAAGGGCTTATAGTACAGGAGGCAACACTGTTATCTGCAAAAGAACAGCTACTAGACCTGAAGCCGTAAACAGGCTATTCTTCTTAGCCAAAAACCTGTAGTATGTAAAAGTAGATGTAACAAGAAGAAAGCCCAAATTATTATTTCAGATACTCTTCACAGATTTTGAAGAGATGGAGAATAATGCTAGATATTTAGTGCAATTGTTCTCAAAATTTTTTATTACTTTTATTTAAGGTTTATTTCTGCTTGAAGATTTTTTAAGAGTTAGAGATTAGAGGCATATAGTTATTGCAGCTAGTAATGCAGACTTGGCTCGCACTGTTTTATGTTTGTACTTAAACATATTTGCACTGTTAAACAGTACAGCACATTTTTATATTGCCAGTTAATTTAAGTTAACTGTATTTTTAATACCTGTAAACCAATAATCTCCCATAATGTTTAAGGGAATTGTGTATTTAGTTTGTGTCAGTTGAAAAGAAATCTTTCAATTTGTATCAAAACAGATGCTAGTTTAGAATACTAATATGAATCTATGTCTATATTGGTAATTATCTAAATCGTTCAATACATAAAAAAATATTGTGATAATATTTTTGTCCATATCGCCCAGGTCTATGGCTAGGTGCTTGATTTTATACACCTCCTGCAATGGGGCAGAAAACACCTGAATTCAAAGATTAAGAGGTGTGCACTTAGTCCATATAGTCTATTTTTCAGTCCTAATGTGGTCAATTTAGCAAATGTTGGAAAAAAGTAATTGGCTAAGGCTAGGTGAAAGCTGCTTTGGCACTTGATGATAGTTTGGTGATAGAGAACAATACTCAGGGAATAACTTGATAGCATAGAGGAGGATAAGTTTGTTTTTTTTTTAAATCTGTGGTTCAGTCTGTTGAATCCCATTTGGCCTGCTGCAGCCCCTGGAGAGTGGAATTAAGTGGTGTTTTTCCAGCTCCTCTGGCATATTTTCTCCCAGGTGAGTCCAGCTTCTCGCCAAGTGCTGAGAGCTTTCTGGCCCTCAGCTTCTGCTTCCTTTTATTAAAGACGCCTGTGGCTGCCAGCTCATTTGTTGCAGTCCAGGCAACATCAAA
>VUQS01073944.1:29977-41273 GCA_015108495.1 Heterochromis multidens
TGGAGCCTGTTCCAGCTGTTATCAGGTGAAGAGGGTGAGGGGGTGAGGGGGTTGGGGGTTGGGAGTACACCTGGATAGGTCGCCAGTCTGTCACAGGGCTAACACAGAGAGACAACCCTCACGTTCACACCTACGGCAGAGGAGATTTTCAGCGTTTCTGATCCTGGACAAAGATTTTTAGAACATCCGTCAGCTTTTGGAATCCGTGTCTCCTCTTTCCTTTTCTCCAATGACAGTCACATCAGCTGAAAGCCTGTGTTTTCCAGAAGACTTTGTAAAATCCTCTGGCTTCACACGTTGAAATTTTGACCTGGAAAACTACTTTTGTGTGTATAGCAGCAGGGTTGAGGCAGCTGAGGGATCTTCATGAAATTCAACATCAGTACTAAATTTAATGGGGATGCCATCCAGTGTTTTGACCTTTTGACCTTTTGTTTTTTTTTCGTTTTTTCGCTTTTCATAGGGACACTTATCAGAAACAAATTATTTGAGGAATATCAGGAAGCTGAGTGCTTAAAACCTGAAGTATGCCTTAGAATGGTTCATAATAAGTTCACCAGTTATCTTACTAGCTACACTTCACTAACTAGCTTAGAAAGAAGTTCTTCACTCTAACTCCTTTTTTCATACTGTATCTGACTAATATCTTATTTGTTGTCATAGCCTTTTCTGTTTGGGGCTGGGGTCCTGCTGGTGTCCTCCTTTCTGCTGGCTTTCCATGTATGTATGTAGAAGGGTGGGAAGGTGTGTTCTGTTCAACATAACACCAAATATAAATCACTACAAGTGGAAATAATCTTCTTTTACCTGAGAGGTCAAACCCACTGCAACTTAAGAAAACACCAGCAAATAGAAAAAAATTGCAGAAAAACACAACACAACGGAAGTGTTTTTGGGTAGACAATAATGTGATGGAACAGTTGCGGAAGTGACAGAAACCAAAACATATGAAGTATCGCACTAAGACACGCTTAAAAGAAGCAGAAGGTTCATCAGTGTTGTGAGGGAGAAAAAGATGCAGGTAATGTGTGTTTTAATCGCATGATTTATATAAACTGTAGATACATGTTTGCTGTTAACCGTTTACTGTTAGCTTGTCACTTCCACAGCTGTTCCGTCACGTTATTGTCTATCTATCAATTGTTTTTGAGCTTTTGTGGCATTTTTTCCTATTTCTGTTGTGTTTTTTCAACTTCCATTGTGTTTTGCGTGCTTTTGCATAATTTTTCTATTTCCTAGTGTTCTCTCAAGTTGCAATGCGCTTGACCCCTCATGGCCACTGTATTCTTTTGACTATAGTGGTCCTGACTAAAAGTGCCATTTACAGTGAAAAACAGAAAGCTACAATGAATAGCTCCTTTAATAGTCACTTTGTTATTATTACTATACTATATTACTATGTTATTCACATATTAGGGAGTGTGTTGAGTTCTGTGGAGTGGGTACGTGTACTGTGTGCTGTGCTAAATGTAATTCCTTTGAGGGTGAATAAGCTTTTAGAGACACAGCTAGACAGGCAATGAGACTGGGTCTTACTATATAAAACCTCAACACTGAGAGTGACTGTCCTATTTTCTCAGCTGAGTATAAAAGATGGGGAACAGGAAAACAGAGGTCTTAGATCTCAACATTTCATTTTCAAAGAGGTACTTTTGAAAATTACAGTGTGCACACACTTGCCGGCACTTATTCTGAACATAAGAATTATCCTTCCTTCTCAAAAGGATAATTCTGGTTTATGATATCTTGGGTCTTCCACAGTTCTTACTCTAATAATAACATCATACTCACCAGGTTAACTGCTGAGATCTGAAACACTGAACTTCATGCATTTTGGCCTTGCAGTTCTCAAGCTTTTCCATTTGGGTATACTGAATCTGAAAGTGCCTTAAACCTGCATTCGTTATATACTTCACTGTCTCCAAATAGAGGTCCAGTTGCAACGAACTCATAGAAAATAAACCTTTTTTTCAATTAGTAAACATTTGGAATTTTTGTCCCAGTAACTAGTTTTAAACGCTTCAGTATAGACTGTTTATTTTGTTAAATATGATCCTATTTAGAGTTATAAACAAAATATTTCCTCAAACAGTGATCAGTACCTTTATTTACCTTGACTGTGGAAGGTAGCTGGCCGTTATTTTTAACAGGTTTGTAATAGAGACCAGGTTTAATTTCCAATTCCATCTGGCTGATTAGATTAAATGTCATGCTCATGTACACAAAGTCTCGCTCCAGTATGCTCCCATTATCAATACACTGATTATATTATAGTGAGCAGTGACACATCTGTGCTTCTATACTAAAACTCTTTACTTTAAACATTGAGCATGGCAGCTAATCTGAACTAACGTGATGATGGTCATTAAACCAGTAACCATGCTACAGCAAACACAGAACAACTCATGATGACAGAACATGCGTGAGATTTTAGTGTTGAAACACCTGGACGCTGAACCCTACTCTGTTCTTCTCATTTCCAACTCCATATTTTGATTCGTGGACTCCACTCCACTGTATGACAAAAATCAGGAAAAGCATGATAGTTCCCCTTTAATTTCTTAGAAGAGCATTTACTGTGAATCATTTGCAAGCGACAACATCAAGATCATTTTTTTTCTCCAGCCAGTATTTTAGGGACCAGCCTTTCTTTGTGTGTATTGACTGTGCCCCGATCATTATCAGAGACCTGACTTTAAATTGACCACTAGTTTATATTTGAAAAACAATAGACAACATAAAAGTGGTATGCGTTAAAGTGTGGCTGTTTTGTGATTGACAAGTTGCTACTATGGGTGTGCAAAGTGTCTTCTGTTCTTTTAGTCACATAACCCCTTGTTCCTATCCAGCTCCACCCATGTTACCAAAACTTTGGTTGCTTCTTGGTCCAAGATTGGCTAAATGCCAAACTTAAGGCTTTAAAATATTAATGAATAAACTAATGGGTGACAGTAGTTACATCAGCTTTTTTTTATAGATTCTATATACACTGATCAGGTCTAACATTATGACCACTGACAGGTGAAGTGAATAACACCGATTATCTCTTCATCATGGCTCCTGTTATTGGGTGGGATATTTTAGGGAGCAAGTGAACATGTTGTCCTCAAAGTTGATGTGTTAGAAGTGGGAAAAATGGGCAAGTGTAAGGATTTGAATGAGTTTGACAAAGGCCGAATTGTGATGGCTAGACGACTGGATCAGAGCACCTCAAAAACTGCAGCTCTTGTGGAGTGTTCCCGGTCTGCAGTGGTTAGTATCTATCAAAAGTGGAAAGAACAGTGGTGAACCAGCGACAGGGTCATGGGGGGTCAAGGGGGATCAACACAATATTAGGCAAATAGTCATAATGTTATGTCTGATTGGTGTATGTGACTGAGAGTCATATTGAGTACAATGAAAAATGGAAATAATCATTCCATTAAGGCTTGTGCTGATGAGGCATTGGTAGGGATGTGGAGTGATTGTTTGGACAAGAAGCTTAATATGTAAGGTATATGACCTTGATGACTGAGGGTGATGTGAGTAATGGCTGCTATAGAAGGCTGGAGTTTTTACATGTGAGTAGCATGTGAGTAGTAGTCAGGCCTGATAAAGTCATCTGACTTCAGATCAGAGAAAGTCAGGCTAAGAGAAAAGAAAATAATCAATAAGAGCTGGGAGAGATGTCAGTGCTTAAACCGCATATCTGTTTTGTTCTTGCGTTTAATTTCTTCAGACCACATTACATAGTTCAAACAGGAAACCCAGACCATACGTATATACTGTATATCATCACCTCATTTGCTGTCTCTGTTAACACCTTTTGGTTGAAGAACAGTGAATTCACTGTATCCCTCCCTTCACCCTGGCATCTTACAAACAACACAACAGTACTGTTTATGCCTATCCACTCTGAAAAGTTCTGCAGTCTGTTCTGTGTGTATGTATCTGCCACCTGTTCTGTGTTGTGTTCATGGTCTGTAAGAACAGTAGACTTCTTTAAGATCCATATTTTCCTTTTAATAACATGCATGTTTTATTGTTTGATGGCTGACATGTGCTGAACAGTCACATAAATGGAAATCTGGACTAACTTGCTGATTTGTTGATTATGGCAAATTCTTTTTTGGTGAGTGTTTGTTTGTGTTGAGGTGGGGCCATTAGTGCATTAACACCTTCCACTTGATCTCTTTTCTTCTTAGTGGTGTGTCACCTGCCATGTATAAATGGTGGTAAGTGCAGCACCAGGGACAAGTGCCAATGCCCTCCAAACTTCACTGGGAAGTTCTGCCAGATGGCGGTTCAGAATGGACACCAGCAGACATCCGGAGGCTACAGCCAGAATCAGGTCCACTCCACACACACCCTGCCTCTGACCTACAGCAACGGCCAGACACCCGGTGAGTGAAAGACACAAGTGTGATGTTAGCCTGTCTATTATAAGGTAAACAAGTGTTTCTGTGGCCTAGATGGAAAATGCAACCTGAAACATTTAAAGGTTACCACTTTCCTGTTCCTCATCAGCGAACTTCCTCTTATGAATCAGTGTTAGAGCCCTTTTACTTCAAGTTATGCATTGCATAGGTTGCTTAGAAGACTGTGGAAAAACACATTTCTGGGATGTGTAATGCAGAGGGTAGTGAGCAGTAATGTAAAATGGAGGTAATTTGTCAGCTAAAAGATGATGTATAAACACTGACGTGCTCTTGTATCCAAGTAACATAAGCCCTGTTCTCT
Source organism: Heterochromis multidens (assembly GCA_015108495.1). NCBI lineage: Eukaryota > Metazoa > Chordata > Actinopteri > Cichliformes > Cichlidae > Heterochromis > Heterochromis multidens. The sequence continues at coordinate 34,697 of VUQS01073944.1, forward strand.
CAGAACATCTGAACTGTTTTTGTGTCCAGTAGCAAAATATTGTCGTTAAACAAAAAGAGAATACATTCTCTAATTCCTAAATGGATCAATTAAAAGTTGGAAAGATGCAGGCAGACAGAGCAGCAATAAGACCCAGCACAGAAACGATCAGACATCAATGACAACAGAAAAGACAATGATACAGCATGAAAGATACATCATGAAAGAAGAGTGGGTTGCCAAGCAGGATGCGGATGTGCAGCAACTGTAGGCAAGCTGGGACAGCTTAAATAGCACACTCTGTATGCGATGTTACAATTAGATACGTAGAAGGGTATGATCTGAGCCACCAGCTGATCTGTCGAAATAGTAGCTGAGCTTGACTTTTTTCTCTGAACTAAAGCCATGCTGGACTTTGATTCTTAATGCAAACTAAAACTAAAAAATAAAATTGTACCCCTAACCCTAGACAATCAAAATATGTGTTTTATTTTATTAGATTGGTCTCCCAGGTCTTGGCAATCAGGGAACAAAGCAGAATAATCAAACTGACACACATCAAAAACTATTCACATTTTTCCCCAAAATGTCAGTTTTGGCCTTCTTCAAAAAGGGGAGGGTTAGGGTTACAAACTACGATGAATTAGGCTGCATCTTTGCTTACTTCATCTTGTACTAATTTCTAAGTTGACAAGCAGAGTATTTCTCTTGGTGGTCAACAAACGTAAAGACTACAAAAAAAATACAGGCCCCAAAGTAGAAACTCATTGCAATCAATGTGATCACTGACAGAGAATATGTAATTTTTGTTCATTCTCCCACTTCTTGGCAATCAGGGGATAAAGAAAGTATTTATTGTAACTGACACATCAAAATCTGTTACAGTTTTTCCAGGAAAGCCCTTTTTGCTTGTGGGGCTAGAGCTGGGGGTCATCACAGATGACAACTTAGACCTAACTTAGATGGTTGATCTTAATCAGTATGCCTGTGATGCACTGTACATTTATGCACTCCAATAAATGTCATGCTCATATATGGTATATGTTGTCCTTCCTGTACAACCCAGGCATCGTCAACATCCACATCAATCACCCTCCAGAGGCTTCAGTTCAGTTCCACCAGGTGTCTCAGCTGGACAATTACCACAACAATGGGCAGCAAACAAAAGGCTCCTCCTCATCCACCAGTTACAGCTACCATCACAGCGAGAGCAGCCACAAGATCCAGCACCATGGCTACAACATAGTCTATCCAGGCCAGCACAGTTACCAGTTTCCTCAGTACCAGCCTGTCACCTCCAAGAACACACTGGGTCGTTGCTTCCAGGAGACAGCAGGGAGTCAGGTACACTGTCAGGAATGTTTGGTGTTTGTGAGTTTAATTACCATCATAACATCTGATAGATCAAGTAAGCCTTTCAGTTTGTGTCTACATCATATAATGGAACCCCCCCCCAAAAAAAACAGATGTCATTGCCAGCATCTTAGCAAATAATGTAAAGCAGTCAAGCAGTCTAAAAACTCATGTTAACTTGAAGAAGTCTGACCATATTTAGCTTGATATGGATATGGACAACAATAGGAGGCACAAAGACTACGAAACAATACAACTTGAAACTGGTTTTGAAAATCACACCGTGGATATGATAGATATAAAATACAGACCAGAAATATTACAGGATGGTAAAAATTCACTGTATTAAGTTTAAGTCAAAGTTTTAAATTAATATTCTCTCCATCACCAGGTCACATTTTGCAAGGAGGTTTGCACGTGTTTGTCCTCTGAAGTTTAAACACACAGAAGTAAACAGAATACAGAAACACACAAATATTAATCCACCCTCTTTTATCCTTTTTTCTGTTCCCATCACTCTCCATCTCGATGTGTCAGTGTGGAAAGGCTCTGCCAATTCTAACTAAGCTTGAGCAGTGCTGTGGGACCATCGGGACCTCATGGGGGTTCCACAAATGCCAGAAGTGTCCAAAGAAACCATGTAAGTCCAACTATTTTTCTGACACACTGGTCAGGTGTTTTGTCTTTTGGAAACATCTGAATCCTGTTACAGCCCTGTATACATGTTAGTGGAGTTGTAGCGTCAAGGTCGTAGCCATGGAGTCAATATTGAAAGGGATGAAATACCAGTAGGTGTCAGGTCTGGGGTCTGCAACTCCAATCCACACCTCTGAATCTTGAAAGAAAATTTCAAATTGAAAACCATTAATATTAAAAGGTACCTTTTCATGTCTCTCCTGGGTGGAATGAAGTGTATTGTTGGTGTATTGTAAGTTGTGTCCCATTAACAACTGAAGGGAACAGCAAGAGATCATAACTTAACACAAAGCTACCAGTGGAATATTTTGTTCTAGTATTGTACTTCTTAATGCATTTGAAAGTAATGACATAGTGGAAAAGTACAGTGTTTGACACTGATTTTACCCACCCACTGGGCTACAGCAGTAGCAGTAGGACAAACCACATGCAGTACATCTTAATAAGATTACTAATATTTATTTAGTTCTAATTATGATTGCTGAAAACTGAAAAACAAAGGTCAACATCAGCTGAAGCAGATATTTAGCTGTAGAAAATCTTTTACAGCAAGTAAAAAGTTATTTTTTTTTTGCTACAGTGTCTCCAGCACAAACACGGAAAGCTCCTCACACACATAAATATACTGGTGTGTGTGTGAATCAAGCAGCAGCCCCCAGTATTGAAAAATGAAACCAATGCAGAAGTGTCAAAAACTGCAGTTCCTCTATTGGCCACTTGAGGCTAGCTCCAAAAGTGAGTCAATCCTTGTAGACTCCCATTTTAAAAAGCCCTACTTTACAGCAGAGATAAACATTTCTACAGCCTGGTGCAGGCTGGTTTTGGCCTCTGTCAATTTTTTTTGACACTTCATAACAACTGGACTGGAATTTGATGACTTTTTCGTTTGGATACTGGTGTTAAGGGAGTAACCACTTTAGCTGACAGGTGGATACCAACACAGGCAGCTGTAACTGATAGCTGTCTCTGCTCTATCTGTGACTGTCTCTGCTATGTTTGTGCTTTGGGGTTTTGGAGATGTGGTATTGTTATGTTTCTGTAGCTTGACCCAGGAAACCTTAGCCTCTGCTGCTTCTTTTTTTTTTCTCTCACATTACTGCAACTTTACAATGACATGATACAAAATCACTGGAGTAACCATGGTTGTTAAGAGCTGGTAAAGTCAGCTGCCTAAACGATACACTGACACTTTTCAAGGTAGTGTTTTGTGAATAAGGAAAAAGATTAATAGTTCAGTTTCTCTGCATAAATAGTTCATGAGAAAGGTGATCCAGGTGACTCACCTGATTTTATCTAATGCTCTGCTTTTTCTAAACATTTACATCAACATGTGGAGGAGGTTCTCAGTGCCCTGTCATACTGTGGTATTGAGATAATGCTGTATCAACTTTCTTAGCAACCTCATTAACCTTTTATATCACACACTGTGTGTTTGGCAGCAGTCACAGTGAGATCCTCACTGACAGCATGCGGTGTCTTAGCACAGGTAAGATGATATTTTAATATGCTTCAGATGAGAATATGATTCTCATTTGTTTATGATTTAGTGTAATTCTTTAAAGACTAGTTTTTCTCCAAATACAATACTGTGCAAAAGTCTTGAGTCTGAAGCTCTTCTTTGGATGGTGGCTGCCTTTTGTTCCATTCTCTGTCAAGTTGATCCCACAGTGCTTTAGTATTGTTGAGGTCTAGGCTCTGGGGAGACCAATCCATGACTGATAGTGCTTCATTGTGTTTTTTTTCTCCAGGTATCATTTTACTGCATTGGGAGTGTGTTTGGATCATTGCCATGCTGAAAAATGAATCCGTTGCCAGATACTTTCCAGATGGTATTGCATAGTGGATGATACTTTTCTGCATTCATAATTTCATCAATTTTGACAAGATTCCCAACACCACTGGCTGAAATGCAGCTCTTTTTTAGGCCGGCCACTTCTTTTTATCCTCCACTTGTCCTCAGACTTTTTTCAAATTTTTTAAGGACACATGGCATATCTTAGCATTCTGTGCAAAGTCTTTGGAAAATATTCAGGAACAAGGACTGGACTGAAAGTGAGTGAAAAGTCCAAAGAAAAAACATTTGAAAGAGTTTCAGAAAGCTTGGAGAACTACTGCTCAAGACCAATTTAAAAAATTACAAGAAAGTCTGGCTCCTTGGAAGCAAAATATAAAGAAATGAGGGGTGCCACAAGACTTTTTTCATAGTACTGTAAAATTTCAGACTGGGCTTTCCTTACAATGAAAAGTAGTCAGAGCAAAATATCCAGCTGGCTTGAAACCCACACTCTAAAAAAGTTTTAACACAGCTCAATGAGTGTCTCTTGCAGCCATAACTTTCAGCTAGTGACAAGCAAAATAAAAATGCAGAGCTGGAGCAGTTAGGAAACATTATGAGCCTTGTGCTGGGCTGGGCTTAACAGACAGGTGACTTTCACCCAAGGAGTTACTTCCAAAGAGGAAAAGCACTAAATGCCGTGGAAGCATGTGGTGCTGGCCCTTACTTCACAGCTCTGTTTAGAGAGGTTGCTACCAGCTAAAATGAGTGTGTGGGGGAGGTGCAGATGGAATTGCCAGCCTTTTTATGTAGTAGCTGGCTACTCAACACTACTCCCTTTATAGAACTGTGGAACTTGTCTTTGAAGCCAGAGCTGTTGGATGTAGAGCATGAAAAGACACACTCTAGTGTAATAGCTCCAGTATTCTCCCCAGCTCAACTGAAGAAAGGGGGGTACTGTAGTACTTTCATGTAAATCCAACAATATCCATATATATTTAAACATACTTTACAACCCAAAATTTACTTATCGTTTATATTAGCAGCATGTAGGTTGTTGTGTGCAACAGCAAATTCAGTATTATTCACAGTATTATGTCAGTATTATATCACAGCATCCTAATCTACATCCAGTCTTTGCAAGGAATATAGTTGTTAGGAATTATTTTAAACATCCTGTATTTTCATCCTTTAGAAACCTTATTGCAGTTTGGTTACTTTAAATGTGCAAAAAATAACTAACTATCAACAGAAGGCAGGGGTGGGAGGGATATTACCAGAAAGTTATGGTGTACATAAGCCAGAGTCCCTCCCAAAGGTGTTTGGTCCCTCCTCTAATCCTCTGTATCAAAGCATTTGTTTTTGGAAGAGCAACACAATGTCATTGTGTATTTTACTTACCAGTCTAGAAGAAAAGTTACATTTTGTATCATTTTCTTTCTTGCAAAACATGGCTTCTTGCCAGCTGGTAGTGGTGGTATGGGGATGTTGAGCTTTAGTTGCATTTAGAGTAGGATTAGTTGACAAGAGGTTAAAATAACCCCTGTGGGCAGTCATGTTTGTTTCCTCTCTATGTAGACTGAGTAGAAACTGCAGTGACTCACTATTGCCTCTTGATGTGCACAAAAGTATTATTGGATCTGACAAGTGGCTAGCTATTTAGTGTGTTGACATCAGATTACATACCTCTAAAGTACATACAGTGCAGTGAAAAAGTATTTGCTCCTATCCTGATTTCTCAGTTTTTTGCACATTTGTCACACTTACTTATTTTTGATCATCAAACACATTTTAATATTAGACAAAGATAACCTGAGGAAATACAAAATGAAGTTTTTAAATGATTATTTCATTTATTAAGGGAAAAAAATCTATGTAAACCTATCTGGCCCTGTGTGAAAAATAATTGTTCCCCTTGTTAAATCTTGAATTAACTGTGATTAACCACAGTCCAATTTTACTAGCCACACCCAGGCGTGATTACTGCCAAACATGTTGAATCAAGAAATCACTTAAACAGAACCTGTCTGACAAAGTGAAGTAGGCTAAAATACAGTCCTGATCAAAAGTTTAAGACCACTTGAAAAATGGCAAAAAACCATATGTTGCATGGTTGGATCGTAACAAGGTTCCAAGTAGAGCTTCAACATGCAACAAGAAGAAATGGGAGTGAGACAAAACATTTTTTTGAGCATGCAATTTATTGAAAACAACGCTTAAACTGAAACAGGCTGTTTCACAGCTGATCAAAAGTTTAGGACCACATGCCTTTAAAAGGCCAAATCTGTGCAAAAATGTGGATTCATTGCCATTTTCTGTCAGGTAGTCACACTGTCATGACGTTCTGATGGCAAAGGCAAAAAAACCCTTCTTCCCTTCTTGAACGTGGTCGGGTTGTTGAACTGCATAAGCAGGGTCTCTCGCAGCGCGCCATCGCTGCTGAGGTGGGACGCAGTAAGACAGTCATTTGGAATTTCTTAAATGATCCTGAGGGTTATGGAACAAAAAAGTCAAGTGGAAGACCCAAAAAAATTTCACCAGCACTGAGCCGGAGGATCCAATTGGCTGTCCGTCAAGACACTGGACGATCCTCGACCCAAATTAAGGCCGTTACTGGTGCCGACTGCAGCCCCATAACCATCAGACGGCATCTGAGACTGAAGGGCTTCAAAAACAAAAAACGTCTTCAAAGGCCTCGTCTCCTTGAACGCCACAGAACTGACCGTTTGGACTTTGCAAGAGAGCACCAAACATGGGACATTGAAAGGTGGAAGA
>VUQS01073947.1:20119-30442 GCA_015108495.1 Heterochromis multidens
CAGAGCCTGAGTGTCCAGACCTTGCGTCTTACACGCCCCCCTGCCAAGCCACCAGAGGGCCTCCGCTGTTGGCCTCCCGGCTGGCCCCCAGAGTTGCTTCACCTCTGCCGCTGGCCTCCCGGCTGGCCCCCAGAGTTGCTTCACCTCTGCCGCTGGCCTCCCGGCTGGCCCCCAGAGTTGCTTCACCTCTGCCGCTGGCGTCCTGGCTGGCCCCCAGAGTTGCTTCATTTCTGCCGCTGGCCACCCAGCTGGTCCCAAAGTTTTGCCCTGTGGCCAGGCCAGCCTCCTGAACTGCCATGTTCCCTGTGCCTGCACCATGGCAGAAATGTGTTTTGTGTTTTGGACTCTCTGGCTCCCTGTTCTTTCTTCTTTGTGTTTATGGTCTTGGATTGTATGTATTTAGTTCATTCATGTGTTTCCCCCGGTTCAGTTATTTCACTTCCCGCTTTATTTTGAGAGTTTGTGTTCCTTGTGCTTTCCCTTTAGTTTTGCTTCATCTGTCTCATCTCTTGTGATTATATTCTTTTACACTGATCCTATTTAAAATGTTGTCTGTAGTATGTTTTAATGACAGCAGAAAGTTTTTCTATATATTCGAAGGTTTGCTGGAATTTCCCCCCCAAAAAACACAGCCTATCATTAAAACCAAACTAATTTGGCAGTATCTTAAGCAAACACATTATGGTAAACTTTCCATGCAGTCAAACTGTACTGTTCAAAGAAACTGTTGCCTGCGACTGTCAAGTTAATCTGTCCTGCAAATTGACTGAGCTCTACTGTGCAGAGAGACAAGGAGGACAAAAGCCAGAGAGAGAATTGTTCATGCTGAGAGTGACCAGGCAATTTCTCTCCATCCATGGTTACGCCTCAGTAGTGTACTTCAGAACCATAATGCACTGCAGGTCTGGAGACACACACCTCTTTGGACCATTATGCTACACATCTTCACTGAGTCACACACACGAGATCCTGAATGTTCTTTCTTGAGACACACACACACACCATACATCACATACATCACATGCCCTCTCACATTTCAAACTTGCCATCAGACACTCTGTCACCCTCCACGCTGTGTGTCCTGCTGAGGCCTCTGTCAGCCGTGACTGACAGGATGACAGGGGGATGCTGTTATGATTCATGCCTGGGCTGGTGGCCTCACAGCTGGGTACCTCCAGCACCACACCTGGGTACCCCGGCTGCCAGCCACGCCAGCCAAACCAGGCACTGACGAGACAAAGACGTGCGTCACTCACAAAGAGATGCTAAAATTCAAAAAGAGATTATTCAAGTTGGAAGGATGCTGAATATGTATGTGGCAGACTTAAGTAGCTCTTAAGGTGAAACCTGCGTTGTAAAGGAGCACTCTGCAGGCGATGCTTGAGCAGCAACAAACCAAAGACAGAATAAAGACACAACTGAAAAGTTTAAGTAAGGAAACTGGTCAGGAGCTGCAGAGCTTTTTGGTTTAGATTGCTGGATTAGAGGAATGTTCACTACATTTAATTTGTAAGCTTTAGTGGTTGATAAAGGCAAACATATGCATTGTGTTTAGTGTCTGTTTTCATCTGTCACATCAGCTCACAAATGAACCACAATCTCTAAAGTCTCATATTTGGGAAAATCCCCCTCAGGGGCCTTTGAGATGATGGATTTCTTACAGTAGCCCCTTCTATAGCCACTAATGTCAGTGATTCCAACTTCGGAACTGGCAATTTTATGGTGACCCGCTAGTTCAATCTTTTTTTGGTGAAAATGTGTGATGCAGTTCTAGATTGGACACCAACACAGCCTGAGTAGTATAGTATATTTACTATAAGATGGTTGGGTGATAAAAAAAAAAAAAAAACAGCTTTTTTTTTTATAGGAAAACAACATATGAGAAGTCACGAACACTTTTGATAAAATAGGCTGATTATTATCAGTGCAAAAAATGTGATTTCATATTAAAAACGTGTTGGTTGTTTAGTCAGGAGCTGCTACAATTTTCAGTAAACTTTGAAAATAGTTTACTCAGTATAAGATGTGAAATGGTTTTACACTCAGTTGTGGTTGATTTGCTTTTTGTTGAACAGGAGCTATATGAGGTGGAATCCACAGTGTGTTACCCACAGTAGACTGGCAGAAACAGGCAGAAAAACAAAACCCTTGTACTGATGTGGACACAGTCAGCAGTAATTGATTTTTACTACCTAAGGCCTCATCACATAGTCCTAGAGACTGGTCCCCTGGCCCCCCTAGCAACCACTAGTCACTAGGGAAGAATGTGTACTCCCCAGTTGGTTGGTGAGTGGTTGCTGGCTGTTGCTAGGTGAAATCGGTCGCAAAGAGGGTGCTACATCAAAAACCTTATTGTGATTGCTTTGTTCACTAGCAGATTGACACCACTATACAAAATTCTGCTTGATGGCGATGATAATGCTTTGTCTAGAGCTACTTCACACCCTCCTACTGGTCCTTAATATGGAGCGCATATGAAATTACTGTTACCTCTACACAGACAAGCCACTCCTTTTTAATCTCATTAGTCTGTTTTATCCAATTTCTACATGTTGTCAGGTGGATTGGAAAAGACAAAAATCAATGCTCTAAATGATTGATTTAGCTCCAGAGTTTATTACCTATGTGTATTGGGTCAAAAATGCTCATAATCAGCACAAATATGAAAACACCCTGAGAGAGGAGCAGACCAAACAGAGCAAATTGCCAGCTGACAGCTCACTCCTTCTGTATGTACACATAATCCATATATCGCCATCAGCCAAGAAACCCACGGATGTGAGCTCATTAATTTTCGATGAGTAGAGACATGTTGGCAAATATGAAACACGGTCACCTTGTTTACCGAGAAGAAAAGTTGGCACCGGCCTAAGTTTTGGGTGACTTCACCCATCAGCGGCTAATCACCAGAGCAGCTGAATGTACAGTGATGAGAGAGAAAGACGAGCCCTGACCCTCAGACAGACACCCGGCCATGCGCCCAGGCCTCAGATGCTGCTAATCTAATCACCTCGTCCACATGGCAGCTCACCTCCACTCACCTCATCTAGCACTAACATAAACACACAAACACACACAAACACACACACACTCTCTCTTTTTCTAGGACTTGTTGTGCCCCATCTGGGAGTGGAGCCACCCAGACACCTAGACACAGCTCACTGGAGCAGGGACCAAACCAGCACCTGCTGCCTGGCTGGGATAACCACAAACACACCACTCTGTCTGAGAGGCTGTTTAAAGTGAATCTGCTCCCGTACAAAGTGACCTTCACTTTTCTTCCCTTCACATGTCCTTACCCTACATTTATCCATCCAGTTTGACTCCTTCCTCTGCAACACATCCCACATTTCCTGCCTGTTTTCCTTCACTCGTCATTACTTGTCCCCTATTAAATTTTTATTGGTGAAATGCAAGTAGAATTATTGCTCCTATTCCTTCGTTTTAGGGAATTTCTATTAGCCAGGGGGATTATATATCTTAATAAATACTGCATTAAAACAGGATTGTGCAAATGGGATTTTTTTGTTGAACTTTTGCTTGTGTTACACTGATTATGTGCATCTGTGGGTACAGCAAAACATATGATCTAGTTTCTGTCAGCATATTCTTACTGTGTTTATATGTTTTGTTTGTACTGTGTTTAAAATTATGCTCATTTCTAGCTCCATATTTTTGTCCTTGCACTCTACTAGAGGAGCTTTGCATGACTCACAATTCAAAATAATCTGATTTATCTATCTTCTACTGACCCTTGGTGCAGCCACTCAGTCCATCCTCAGTCTGAAATAAGCTGCTTCAGCTCCTCTTCGTTTAAAGCCCCTTCCTTATAAGTCAGCTTTCTTCCTAGTTGCTGCTCCTTTTGAACAATAGCTTTGAACTGGCTTCTGTGCTCAGAGTTATTTAGCTTTGTCAGAAAACTTCTAATATAATCAAAAACTCTCACTCTTGAGAGTTTCATAGAGGGCGCTCTTAAGATATTCCAGAACGAATGGGGCCCTATGAAGCTGTAGCTCAAAAATTTAAATTTAGGCCTCAGTTATACAGGTCTAGAGATGGGTTGGCCACATTTTAAATAAGCTTTGGTCCAGAGAAGATGAGGGTGTTTCTGGATCATGTTCACATATGGCTTCTTCTTTGCATGATGGATCTTTAACTTCCATTTGTGGATGGCATGGCAAACTGTGTTCACAGAAAATGATTTCTGGATGTGTTTCTGAGCCTGTGCAGTGATTTCCATGAGAGAATCATGCCTGATTTTAATGCAGTGCTGCCCGAAGGCCTCATGGTCACAGGCATCCAATATTGATTTTTGGCCTTGTCCCTTGCGCACAGAGATTTCTCCAGATTCTCAGAATCTTTTGATGATATTATGTACTGTAGATGATGAGATAATTGACATCTTCACAATTTTAAGTGCAGTTTTTTGCAGATTTGTGAACCTCTGGCCCTCTTTACTTCTGAGAAACACCTCTAAGATGCTCTTTTTATACCCAATCATGTTACTGACCTGTTGCCAAGTAACCTTATTAGTTGCAAAATGTTCCTCCAGATGTTTCTTTTTAGTACCACTTACCTTTCCAGCCTTCTGTTGCACTGGTGCCGACTTTTAAGATATGTTGCTGTCATCAAATTCAAAAGGAGCTACTATATTTTTACATTTTCTCAGTTTAAAGATTATATTTTACTGTGAATAAAATACGGATTTATGAGATTTGTAAATCATTGCACGCTGTTTTGTTTACATTTTACACAGCATCCGAATTTTTTGGGAATTTGGGTTGTATGACAGAAAATAAGGAAAAGCATAATAGGTCCCCTTTAACAGTTGCTAATTTTGCTTTGTTTTAAAATTGCCATTGATTGTCTGAGCTAATAAATAAGCGGATTTCACCCAAACAAGGCTGTAAAAGCCTTTTTTTTTTTTTTTTGCCGTAACAAAACACATGTTACTAATAAGATTAACTAACAGCTAAATGGAATCCAGAAACCAGTCCTTATATTATTTACAGCTGTTCTTTTGATGCTGGCACGTGTTAAAATGTTTTTTGCCAAAAGTGAGTGTTGTTTTCTCACCCTGTCCTAAACTAAAGTGAGTCTGCAAAGGTTTGCTCCTGCAGAAAGTTTGATTTTTACCACAGTTTACAAATACTAACATTACCAAGCTGTCAATCAAGCGATAGATCTCTCTTAGATCCATCAGATAGTTTCAGGGTCATTAAGGCAGTAGTGACAAGGCAGTAAAACTTTTGTTAGGTTAATAAATATTTTCTTATTCCCAACCTAAGCTTAAATACTCAATCTGGAAAAAAGCCTGTTTTTTTCCTCAAGGTGGGGAGAGGAAAACATGAATAGCATATTTTCTGGTTTCTGGACATTAGAAGTTAATGATGTGTATTTTGATATATGTTTCAAGTTTATTGCTGCTGTTCCTGTGCCTAAAAAGTCAGTTATGCTGGGTTTAAAGTTATAAATTTGGTCAAACAATAAGAGATCTCTCCATCCATCATCCGCGTCCAGTTCACAGGGACAGCAAACTAAAATGGTATCCACAGAAACGAGGCTACTAGAGACCACAGAAAGTCAACCACATTCAGTGATTTCAAGCGACATCGGGCAAAATAACCGCTGGCAACACAAAGTGTGCGGGTCCTGAGACAAATGTTTTGCAATGTTGAGGTAAGCTATTGAAGCAACTACTGGCAAGAGCAAAAAATACTGCTAATTGAGATATGACAGGATGGCAAATACAGTAGAGGGGTTACTTAGGTATATGGAGACTGGAATATCTGCTAGCAACCAACCATCAGTGGCAACGTGATACACAATGAGCGAATCACTTCCTGTATGGAACCCCCTTGAGAGGAGATCCAGACCTCTGTCTCCACCTAGCCACTGCCTCTCTCGTAACGGGGAAACCAAGGACCTCCTAAGCCAGCAAAGAGACATAATCTCTTTTGTGTCCTGGGTCTGCCCCAGTTGAACATGACCAAAATACTTTGCCTAAGAGGTATCCTAGTCAGATGTCCAAACCTCCTCAAATGGCGCTTTTTAGAGCTTTAGTCTCACCCCCTCCCAACTAACTGCTTAGACTCCTCACCCTATCTTTAAGGATGAGCCTAGGCTAAATTTGCTGTCTGTATCCATGAGTTCCACTGAAACTATTATCATGATTGACCACTAGGTGAGTTAGCAACTTAACAGGCCTTGAACAAGTTCTGTGCCAGAAAACAGAGATTTACAATTGCTGTTGCTGTTTACATTAATTGCCTCCTGCTGTTTTAATTACACACATTAAAAGAAAGCTCAGGACTGAATGCTGCCTTACACATTATATACAGCATGTTCATATTGAATTTCCTGTGGTAGCAAAAATGAAAACGGCTATAAGGAAGTAATTACAGAATACACAAACACTGACTATTTCTAGAAAAAATGGGGAAAACATTTCAAAAATGAGGTTGCACTTTGGAAAAAAATGTAATTTATCCACGCAATTAAGATAACACACAGACATGATGAAATGCATTCTGCACATGCCTTGTTGGATTGATGCTTTCCGTTTTATTATGTTCCACCTGAGCCCCCAAATTCTTCTTATTCTCCAAGTGAAGAGAAAGCTACTTTCAGTAAAGGAAAACAAATAATAGATGATGCAGACAAATAGGTCAAGTAATACCACGAAACTATATATTTTTTTCCCTTAATGCTAGTCCATTGTGATTCGAAATAGCCATGGCATCCTTGGTTACCAAACTATGGGGGTGCAGCTGAGGGATTTGAATTGGAGATTGAGCTGGAACCGTGGACCATGGTGACACCACCATCTGGAGCCTTCTCTCTGTTCAATTTTAGCTCATTACAGCCCTGAAGATTTTCCGGCCACCGTGATAGTCACAGTCAGTGGTCCAAGAAAAAGGCTGAAGAGGTCCTGCTGAGCACATGGCACACAGCTCCTCTGAGCACTGAGCTCTGACGCGTACATCATTATATACTGTGGAAAAAAAACATCACTAAAGTCAAAACAATGGAAATAATATGAAAAATGCATACATAAATAGTCATATCAGTGGTAGAGGTTACACGTGGAATAAAAAAGCAAGAAAATATTGCACCATAGAAGATTCTATTAGAAATCATTGTTGCACAAGTAGCCGTCAATTTAAGCATCCCAGAGAAGTCACATGACCAGCTAGAGAAAAAGGGTATTTTGATCCCACAGGCAGTTTACCAATTAACAGCCCAGAAATCAGTGATCACACTCAGCGTAGCACTTTAATTAGAAACAGGGAAATCTCAGTACCTACCATATGGTAGTAAAGTGTCTTACTGATAATGTTAGTGACAGAATTACCAACATTTAAAAGTAAATTTTAGAAACTGTTACCATACAAATGTCAGTATCAAGTCACAGTTTTCACTTGGGCTTTTTTCTTAACTACAGGTAACACTTTTAGTGTTACCTGTAATTTAGTGTTACTTGTACCTCATCTCATTTACTGGGACAATGTCCCACACATGTGGGTCTCCAAACAAACATGTTGCTTAAAAAGATGTGCGAATCTACGGATGCATCCCTACTAAAACCCAATAGATGATTAGCACATAGCAAAAACAGCAGCTAAAATAACAGTTATTGGGATAGAAAAATAGAAAAGGGTGATCACATAAGACCATTAGCTTTCCTTTATGCCTATTGTATTTATTTGCAAAGGAGGGAAAATTGCATTCAAATACAATACAGTGTATTTGTCCTTTATTTGATTAACATCGTCCCACACTAACTCTTTGCCCCACATTTAGTTTGTTGCAATTTGGTTACTCTAGCATGGAGGTATTAGCTTGTCAGCCATCCTTTTTTTCTTATAGTCTGATGAAAGAATATTGTGTATCAGTCATGTTTGAAAAGCAATATCTTTTAAAATCTAATGTATAATGTGAGAAAAAATGGAAGCCTAATTATAATTACCTAAGTATAATTACCATTAAAGGTAATCTAACATGAGGTGAAGGTGATTATACAGTTGACTAAAATTAGTTAACAATTAATGTCTTTTTTTTCAATTTGGTAAAAATTTTCAATACAAGCAGTATGAGGAGGCGTGCAAACTTTTACTGAGAATGAAAATTACAGCAGCGACTCAAGTTTATGCTCTTGCCTACCGAATGATGATTTTGCTTTTTTCTCTTCAACACCTTTGTATGTTGTGTTTCTGCCTTCACTTTCAACGGTCTGATTTACGAATCATTGAAATAGGAGCTGTGATATAAACTCCAGAAATAAAGCTTTGTCATTACAAAGTCATCATAAGCCTCAGGCCTCAGCCTGCTGCTGGACGTGTTCCATTCAAATCAATTAGAGGGCAGTGTTTTTCACACAGGCCTAATATAACTCTGAATACTAAATATGCTTGCAGATCCACAATGGTGGTTCAAGCTAAATGCTGATGTCAGAAAATCTCTAATTGGATCTCTAGACTCCCACCTTTGAACTTCCTGTTTCTTAGAGGCACCTCTCAAGCAAAACTAGAATGAATGAGACTGTGAAGCTGCTGTCCATAAACTTTCTTCATAATTTTTATTCTTGTTTTTGTGGGGTTTTTATATTATTAAAATAGCTTACTATAATTAATGATGTTATGCACCACGACCCTCTTCACATTATGTTACACATCAGATGAGCATCAGCAGACAACCTCTGGCAGGAGCCACCTGATAGTTAAATCACAACAACGTGAATGCTACATTTCTAATAATTGTTGTACTTATTTGGAAACAGGCACCCTTAAGAGAGCACTTCAATTTAGAAATCCTTAACCCATCAATAAGCATTTATGACCAACTTCAGCTGTAGAAAAAATAAAAAGTAAAATAAGTATTATAGCTTATAAATATTATTGTGGAGGGGTGTGATCTATGACTCCGCTGCAGAGGAGGGGTGGGGCAGTGGGTTCAGTGGGGCAGTGCCAGGGAGGCTGGTTGAGCAGCTGGATCCAATTGTCTGATCATGTGCTCCCTATTTCAGTGGCGCTGGGACCTGGGAGAACAGAGTGCGCGGCATGGCTGGAGCACAGTGGTGCCGAAACCTTGGGGGGGACATGTCGGAGCCACAGCCGGTGCCGCCGATGCAGCCAGTGCAGCTGCTGGGGTAGATGGTGGGGGAACTGGCAGCTATGTACCAGGAGCAGGCAGCGGTGCATGGCACACAGTTGGAGAAACTGCAAGGCCAGGTGGAACAGCAGACCCAGGTCTTGCAGGGCCTGGTGAAGCAGTTTGGGGGTGGGCTGACATCACTGCCACACTCTCCGGGCCCCACGGTGACTTTGCAACGCATGGGTCTGGACGACATGAGTCGTGACACATGCACGGAGGAGGAACACACCCAGTTGTTGGTGCCACTGACTGACCAGGGCACGTCGTTCATGTCTCACACAATAAAAGCACTGTATGAATTACTGGGTATTAAATCTATTCGGACCAGCGTCTACCACCCTCAGACCGAAGGGTTGGTGGAGCGGCTGAATAAGACTTTGAAATCCATGATTCGTAAGTTCATTCACGAGGATGAACGCAATTGGGATCGCTGGCTAAAACCTCTGTTGTTTGCAGGGCGGGAGGTGCCCCAGGCCTCCACGGGATTTTCTCCCTTTGAGTTGCTGTTCGGCAGGAAGCCGCAGGGGGTGTTGGACCTTGCTAAAGGAAGCTGGAAGGAAGGTCCATGCCCAGGGAAAAATTACGTTCTGGACCTGAGAGCAAAGCTACACAAGTTGGGGAGGTTATCATGGGAGATGAACTTTATCTATAGTTAATTTTCTGTACTATATTAGGATTAGTGCTGGGCAATGATTAAAAATTTTAATTGCGATTAATCGCATTGTTATGCGCAAAATTCAATAATGAATTCAAAAGTAGTGTATTCTGTACTTTTATTTAAAATACTGCTATATGAACAAAAGTGCAATAACATTTGGTTTCCAATTGCTTTAAACAAATAAGGTGTTTTTTAACAGCAGTATTCCCTTTCACAATAGCAGGTAAAGTATTTCTTGTAAATCTCAACTTAAAGATTAATGTAACCAAATCAAATAAAAAACCAAAGCCATTTGCCACTGACAGGGCATTAACATTTTATCTAGTTTGTTATAGAAAAACAAGTTAGCCTCAGAGTCCAGAGCCACGATCATAACATTATAACAGGCAACTTCTGAGCAACAGCAAGTTAACATTTATAAATCAGTTTTCTTTTTGTTGTTACTGAACAGGTACCAGCAGAAACATTTTTCTTTTATCAGGGAGCAGCATAAACAGTCTATGTTCAGTAGC
>VUQS01073948.1:5047-16304 GCA_015108495.1 Heterochromis multidens
TTCACTAATGTAAGTGACTAAATATCTGCATTTACATAAGCAGCTAGGGTTTGTACAAGATTTTTACTGTACAGTTTTTTTATTCAAATAAATGCCTTCTAAACATCAGCTTAGCATCTGCAAGTTTCTACTTGGCTCAGCAATGACAAAAACAAACCGAGAGGCGACTGAGAAAAGAAAAGAGGCGGCGAGAGAAAAAAACAAAAAAAAACAAAAAAAAAACCTTTGCTACTGTTTAAAACTAATTTATTCAATCACTGATGTCTAACAAATGTATTAGCATATCAATTCTGTCAGAAGCTGCACTTTGAGCCTCTGAAATGGTTTGTGTACAAGAACAGTCAGTGACTAAGAGGGGAGTTAACGTGAAAAAGAAGCAGTGAAATGGAGGGAGTGACAGTGTGGATGATGGACAGGGACTGAGTGTCTGTTTTTATGGAGGGGGATTGTGACAGAAAATGAAAACGGTTATTTAATTTTGATGGAACAGTCAGGATCAAGGATCTGTTGTTATCATTTAAAAGTGGGATTTAGTCTTGGCTCTTGTACTTAAAACTGATAACAGCTACAGTACTGTGCAAAAGTCTTGAGCCAGCCCTCATTTCTTTAACTGTTGCTAGGAAAATGGGAAATTGGTGCAGTGAAATATTGGAAAATCCTCAAACATACATGGAAATACAGTATATAAGGTAAAAACAGAGTTTTTGTCTGTTAAACTGTGTTTGGCATTTTTCATAGATTCATTTAAAGAAATTGGAGTAAATTGTTTTCTGTGACAGGCTAATAGAAACTAACTGCTTAAAGATTAAATTTAAAATTGGTTCTCTGTCAAGTTGTCTATTATGTGTGGACACAACACTGCTTTATCCCTTGAGTTAGGTTCTCTTTTTTTTATGCTTGAATCATTCATAGGTCAGTGTGAAGTGGATAAACAAACAAAAAAAAAAAACATTCCTCTGAAACTGTTCAGGTACAAGGACTGGACTGAAAATGAGTGGAAAAAACAGCCAATGTCCAAAGAAAAACGTTGAAAGACCTTCAGAAAGCCTGGAGAACTATTGCTCATGAAAATCTGGGTC
Organism: Heterochromis multidens; assembly: GCA_015108495.1. Lineage (NCBI taxonomy): Eukaryota > Metazoa > Chordata > Actinopteri > Cichliformes > Cichlidae > Heterochromis > Heterochromis multidens. Next base: position 6,127 of record VUQS01073948.1, read on the forward strand.
CTTGGAAGCAAAATATAAAGAAATGAGGGGTGGCTCAAGACTTTTGGACAGTACTGTACCTGAAAAAAAAAAATCTGTGATCCAGGATGCAGAAGGATATCACCTGTATTTAACTTTCTGTCCCTTTTCTCCTGCAAAACTAGAGAGTGAGTGAGATCATTAAATAATTGATGATTAGAATAAGACCGTGTCTTGTCAGCACCCCATTATTAGACTTTATCCAGACTTTAATCCATAAAGATCACCCAGGTCATTCATGTCATTAATCTTTTCGCATGCTCTTGTATCAGCTGGTATTTTTTTATAGCATAATGTTGAAAGGTGGGAGCAGATTATAAATTAGTTCTGTAACTTTTCACAGCAACTCTGGGATCTAGATTTAAGATCTGTGTGTAAAAAAGAGTGGAGAGAGACCTGCTGCGATGAGGCCACGGTGGTCTTCAGGGAGTCCAGCTCTGCCCGGCTTGAGACCAGCTCTCTCTGGAGCTCCTGAAGCTGCTCAAACTGCTCCTGCTCCTGAGCAAGAAAAGTCCAATTTAAACTTTAGACATCTTAAAAACAACAGTCTGTTTGGTCACTTTGTAGCAGAAAAATCTAATCTTTACCCCACTATGCAAATCATTTGGATTAAAACACTGAGCTAAAAGCACAGGGGCAACTTTCCGTACGTGTTTGGCAGTGATGACCACATCAGTCTTATTCTCACCTGTCTGTCTGTGGCCTCCTGAGCGGCCTTCACCTTCTCTTGCATCTCTTTCCTCACTGCCTCCACTTCATCCTGTGCTGCCCGAGCTACTGTCATCTGCCGGGTCACCTCTGCGTTCTGCACACACATAAACACACCCACAGATGCAGACACACAAAGAAACACTCCAGTAATTAGGACAGTGGTCAGATCCTCAGCTTGGGGGAAATAAAAGAACACTAGGAGGACAGATTGTGATCTAACTTGGTGCAAACAACCCAGAGGAGGATCTGATGAAGTACAGTGTCTCACCTTCCTCAACAGGTCTGCATGACTCTGAACCAGCTCAGTGTACTTCTCCTTCAGTTTGGTGTAACGCTGCTCGTTGGCCTGAGCTTTTCCTGGTGAGAGATATATGAACACATACAGAGACACACAAACGCAGCAGGTGAAGCAACTACATCACATGTAGAGTGTATGACCATCAAATCACTGCTACAGTAAAGGGCCACTTTAAAAATTTTGTACAGTTTTTTCATTTAAGACACTCGTTCTTGATTAAAAGTATGATTAAATAATGTGTCTATGTTCTGCATAACTGGCGCGCGGTATAAATGAAGCCTTACTCTCAATCTCTGTCACGCTCCGCTGCTCCTTCTCCGTGTCCTCCCTGACCCTCCGTAGGTCGTCCAGCTCTGCCTTCAGGAACTCGCTCTCTCCTACAGCCTGCAGCCTCAGGTGGCTCTGCTCCGCAAGCTCTGCCTCCAACTCGCTGACACGCCCCCGCAGAGCCTGACACAACCGACCACTCTGGTGATGGACAGGAGAACAGAAGAAAACAGGAGAAAAGGTCACTCATTTCTGTAGATGCTGTACAGCTAAAGTTCAAATAGAAAAAAGCTCTTGTTTTTACCTCTAGTCTGAAAGACTCCAGCTCTTCTTTGAGGGCCTGGATCTCCTTTGTCAGCTGTTCGATCAGTCGGTCTCTGATGAGAACAGACAATGAAGTAAATACATAAAATGTAAAATGTAAAATAAAGAAAGGTGAGAATTATCGGTCCTAAATTCCTGTTTGATGTTATTTTTTTCTCCAACTCAGGATTTGATTTTGTAGCTGTGTGTTGCTGTCAGGGATGGTGCAGTGGTTTAGCACCACTGTCCCCTAGCTTGAACATGCTGGTCAGTAGGGCCTCTGTGTGGAGTTTGTATGCTGTGTCTGAGGGGTTTCCTCCCGCAGTCCAAAGACATGCTGGTTAGGTTAGTTGGTGTGAATGTGTAAGTGTGTGGCTTTCGGTGTGTCTCTGCCTGAGGGCCGAATGTCTCTGACCAAACAATCAGAAACAGACTTCATGAGAGTGGCCTGAGGGCTCGACGTCCTCTAATGAGCCATCCTTACTGCTCAGCACCGTGGAGCCTGACTGGCATTTGTCATAGAATACCAGAATTGGCAGGTCCACCACTGGCGCCCTGTGCTTTTCACTGATGAGAGCAGGTTCACCCTGAGCACGTGACAGACATGAAAGGGTCTGGAGAAGCCGTGGAGAACGTTATGCTGCCTGTAATATCATTCAGCATGACCGGTTTGGTGGTGAGTCAGTGATGGTTTGGAGAGGCATATCCATGGAGGGACGCACAGACCTCTACAGGCTAGGCAACGGAACCCTGACTGCCATTAGGTATCAGAATGAAATCCTTGGACTCATTGTCAGACCCTACTCTGGTGCAGTGGGTCCTGGGTTCCTCCTGGTGGACGACAATGCCCGGCCTCATGTGGCGAGAATATGCAGGCAGTTCCTGGAGAATGAAGGAATTGATAACATTGACTGACCTAAATCCAGCAGAACACCTCTGGGACATTACGTTTTGGTCCACCTGACACCACCAGGTTGCACCTCAGACTGTCCAGGAGCTCAGTGATGCCCTGGTCCAGATCTGGGAGGAGATCCCCCAGGACACCATCCATCATCTCATTAGGAGCATGCCCCGATGTTGTCTGGCATACATACAAGCACATGGGGGCCATACAAACTACTGAGTACCATTTTGAGTTGCTACAGTGAAATTTCAGCAAAATGGACTAACCTTCAACATAATTTTTTCACTTTGATCTTTGGGGTGTCTTTTAATTCAGCCCTCTGTAGGTTGATAATTTTTATTTCCATCAAACAATGTGGCATCTTTTTGTTCCTAACACATTACCCAGTCATAGATATCCAGCATGATTTGTTTCCAAAGTGAGGATTTGGGCAGGTGTGGGGTTCATGGTTGCATGGCCACATGTAACCATTTCTCTCCCTCTCTGCAGACACCACCCATGTTCACCAGTAGTGGTTAAGGCTCCCTTCATGACCCCACAGTCAGTCACTGCTCAGCACTAAATTATAAATAAACCTGTAAAGACTCTTAATGGTGGTTGCTGTCTGCTCTCTGGGTCCAAAAATTGTAAAGTTATGACAAAAATTGCACATTTTATACAAGACTTGTATAAAATGTGCAATTCCCTTAAATATAAATTAATGTCTGCTACCATCAGTTAGTTTTGCAAGACATTTCACAAAAACAAACATTCAACAACAATGCAACACATCATGTATAGACCCAATATCTGTGTAAAAACTCTAAATTAAATTAAGACATATCCAGTTTATAAAATTTCACTTGTTGAGCAGTCCTTAACTTTCAAAATAATCAGTCATCTTCCTCTCCTGTCCTCTGTCTTGAATCTTTCTCCATCTCTCGGTGTTGCACATTAACTTTTTTTCTCTCCCTAGGAAGTACAGCAACTTTTAGTTAGCAGACACATTTTGTGACAAACTGTAGGGAAACAGTTTGTGTTTGCTGATATTTGTTGAGCTGTTGCAGTGAAGTTGCAAATGAAATTGCCTGCCCACTCCTCTTCTGTAGAGCTAGCTAGATGCTGAAGCACCATGATTAAAATTTTATTTACATCTGCACCATGAACACATCCGGCACTTATGACTGCATCCTGGCATTACTGCCAGTGACGGTTCAACAGTAACGTGCATTAACCTGCCTATCAGATTTCATTGCTCATTAATTGAAGATGGCGAAATGCAGTTCCAGGTTCTTCCAGCCCACTTTAACTCCTGGCCATATAGCTTGTGAAACATTTGCTTCATTCTTGTTGAATTCAGTTTGTTAAATCTAATCAAAGGTACACAAAGAAAAATCTGCTAGAGTTCACAAAACAAGTTATTATGTAACTTTTTTCTAAGTGATTCTTACCCCCACACTGCACACTGTACATATATACACACACAGGAAAAAAGTAACCATTGATTTGAGATTTGTGGTTATTTTTCATGAATAAACTTTTCAGCAGATTTTCAGCAGATTTTCTCCTGCCTCAGATGCTCGGTCTCTAATTATCTCCCTCTAAAGATAACTTTTGAGCCTCGTTTAACATTGTGGTTTCTTCTAATCCTTGAGAGACAAAGACACAGTCTGTTGTGTAGCAGTGTCTCTCTCTCTCTGTCAGATATTGGTTTAGAGGTTAGGCTGCACACTGGAGGAAGATGGTGTCACTTTCTAATTTTCAATAATTAGATTGGATTTTCAGCATTGATGTAATAATTTGAGAGAGAAACCACAAGGCCGAAGAAGCGGGCAGGGGGTGTTAGGTGCAGGCTAGAGCTGTGTGAGAATTTTTCTCTTTTTTTTTTTTATTTCTCTGACTCAGAAGCCAACCCCCTTCTCTGTACACCCACACAGACACAGTCCTCTCTCACACACCCAGTCAAACACACACATGCCCAGATGATCAGAAGATTTCACAGATTTATCTCTCGCTCTGTGCTAGTCTCTACGGCAACAAGCTACCAAGAAAGTCATAGCTTTGTTTCTCTTTACTGACCGACTCTGTCCTTGTAGTTCTCCTCTATTTCTTTTCCAGTGTTACACAGACAGACAGGAAAAAGTAGAAAGAAATAGAGGAACCATAACAAGGGATTGTAATCACAAGACTTCTCAATCACAGAAGATACGGAGGAAATAAGCTGCATGTGATTTCGGGATGACGTAAAGTCTCTCGTTAGCCGTGTTATTTACACACATATTAACACAAACATGCACACTCTATTTACACACCAGTACACAAACCCACTTCCAAAAAGTAGTGATGCTGTGACAACTGCACACAAAAAGAGAATGCAAGAATTTGCAAATCATACAAAACCCTATATACTTACTGTATAAAATATCTGAGATTTATTTATTTATTTATTTATTTTTGTAAAATATATGCTCATTTTGAATTAATTGCTGGCAACACGTTTGGAAAAAGTTTGCCACTGTGTTACATCACCTCTTCTTTTAGCAACACTCCGTAAACATTTGGGAATGAAGTTAAGTTGCAGTTTTGAAAGCAAAATATTTTCCCATTCTTGCTTGATTTCAGCTTTCCGACAGTTTCGGGAATCTATTTTGGTGTTTTTTCCAATTTATAATGTTCCAAATGTTTTCAGTGGGTGACAAGTGAGGTCTGGATTGCAGGCAAGCCACTATAACACCCTGACTCTTTCACTACAGAGCCATGCTGTTGTTATACAGCACAGCGTTGTCTTGGTGTGCACTAATGTGCACATACACCTTCACAGATAATCCAAAGGATACAAATTTCCACTATAGTTTAAAAAAAAAAAAAACAGCTTTGAATTTAGACTTTTCAGACCACAAATTAGCTTGGGCCCAGAGAGTCAGATTTTTTTGTGCTGTATTTTTTTTTTAATGTTTGTAATGTAACCTCTAACTGGAGTTCAGAAAGATTTCTTCTTCAGCCTGCAAGGCACACTCAACAAATCCCACGGAGGTCTAAAAAATTGATGTGCATTCAAATTAGCAAGTCAGGTGAAAAATCACCCTTAGGAGATAAAGGATATTCATACTGTATACAGTATAAGTATAAATAAATTATAACTGCTGCAATAAACCAGCCACAGAGAAAATACAAGCACAGAGCTCAGTTGTAGTGCTACTACATAATCGATAAACACTGAGAGAGGTGTTGGAAGTGGAGGCTGTGGCAGGCTTACTTTGGCTGTGAATTAAACACACAGTAAAAGAAAATCAATAGTAGGAGCCAGGAGAGACTCTGGATGAATGAAAATAGTGGCTGCACCTCCAGCTCTGATCGATGTGTGTGTGTGTGCGTGTGCGTGTGTGTGCGTGTGTGTGTAAGTGTGAGTCCATGTGTGTGTGACCTCACAGTAGCAAAAGTTTCAGTGAGTTTAAAATATAGCACTATGTGGACTATCAAAGACTTGCTCCGAATGACTAATCATTCACAACCAGCTCAGCCAGAGAGTGAATCTGATTCAATACCAGACTTAGTTCATGCTCTCTTTCTCTCTCTCACACACAACAAATGCACTATTGATTAAACTTGAGGATTTGTTTGCACATGCAGCAGATCCTATTTGAAACATTTGTGTAAGATTTGATACTGTCTGTACTTTTCTTCACTAAGACTTGTTTCAGTGCCTTTAGATTTGATAGCAATTCCAAGGAGTTGTTTTGTTTGTTTTTCATAAGAGCATTCATATGTCAATGAAAATCAGAAGATAGCCTCTTAGAAAATTTTCATTTGTGCAGCAAATGGGCTGAAGTGATTCATCTGACATGATTGCATTAAACTGAAGCTATTAAATGAGTCAAGCAGCTGGGGAGAAAGCTTTTGTCAGCATGCATGATAAAACAGTGGTTATCTAGAGAAAGGCATTTTCTGTCTGTAGCAGTGGATGTGGCTAACTTGTTGGTCAACTGCATCATTGCTCCACAACAGTATACTCAGACAAATTGCTGCACTCACCACCCAATTACCTGGCAGCATGTTTTGGAAAATGTTGGGCTTCACATTGTTGCTCTGCTCCCTTTGTTGAGATAAGAAGTAAAGGCCACTTATAGGACAATGCACATAAGCACAACCAGAAGTACTGCAGGAATCATTTCTATTTTGTATGACTTTGGCACTGGTAAAATACAGAAATGAAGCCTGTAATATACTGACAGCTAGGCCAAAAATAAATAATGCATAGATAAAATAAACCATGCTGACCAGTCCCTAACTAAATAGAAAGGTTGTTCAGACTGCAAAGAACTGCCCACTGGAGGATTTTTTGTTAGAGTCATAAACTTGGACTCCTATAGAGCCAAAGAGCTCTGTCTGGGCAAGACAAGTGCTCAGACTATAAGTGTAGCAAGCAGCAAATTAGCCAATGAGCAGGCACAGGTGCATGTCCCAGGTCACCCTTATGCATGTGATGAAATATTACTTTTTTATATTATGTATAAATGTGCATGTTTTATATATATTGTATTACTATATATTTTTTATAATACTGTTATACCATACCCTTTCAAGCATCACCACTTTTTTTTATTCTGTGGCTTGAAACAATAAATATTACTTTCACTGGCCTCTTCTCAGACAGCTTAGTATGCAATTGGTTGAGTGCCTGGTTTGGAAAGCTGACAATTTTCTCTGAGATGCAAATTCTGTCTGCTATCCATCCTAACACAGAGATCACCACAGGGACTTACAGAGTCTTTCTGTTAAAAAAATGGCTGTGTTGTAAAGTTGCTCAGAGATTAGGTTGGTCAACCTACAGCAAGAAAAAAATCAGGCACTTCTTGTGCTGATTCAGCATTGTACTCATGTTTCTACTTAAGTTTCCTTTGGTACTCTATAGTCAGGTAGAATGGGCTCGCTCTACAGCCCACAGGTGTGTACATGTAAAAGGCTGTGCTGCCTTTGTAGATTACTGACTTTTCAGGGTGTTTTGTTGCCTTTCTCCCGGCATACACTGTTTCTCACACAGAGCAGAAGATTTATGGGAGAAAATAAAGCATTCAAGGATGTTTGTTTCTCATCCAGAAGTGCATTAGCGGAGTGATGACGTGTTCGACGTGTCTCATTAATCTCAGAAAAGCAAAATAAAAGCGAGAATAAAAGGGCCCCTGATAGTTATTGCTAAAAATAAATGCATTGTACATACATGACTGCATTTTAGGAGGCATTAGTGGTGTGCAGAACAAGTAAGTTATAGTTTGCCTTTCCCTGAGACACATTTGCCATTACTGCATATGGTTCTGTTATACAAAATTTACCCAACAGGCAGTCCAAAATCAGCACCTTGGACAGCAATCAAGACACATATGGTGTGATTGCAATGTTAGTATTATGCTGTTAGTTGCTTTTCTCATTTATTAATTTTAAGTCTAATAAAATTTTGCATATAAATGAAGTTTTTTTATTTTGAAAAGTGATTAAATGTCAGTATAACTTATGTCAGAAAAGATTGATTGGTTTTCTCTTATAAGTATCTCTTTGCTCAGGGAATTAATTGCTGCTGCTGCTTATTTGTCCCTCAGATTCATCTCTTAGCTATTGCATGTGCCACTCAGTTTGTGCGGATGTGTGTAGCTGCAAAGTGTTTGCTGGCTCTCTTTGCCTTGGCAGGGAAAAGGCTAGGTGGAAAATTGGTCAGCAGTGCCCTTCCCCTCTATGCCAACTGTGTCTCCTCTAGTGGATGTGTACAGAACAGCATGTGGACAAAATCTCCACATTAATGTGACCTTGTGCTGAATGTGCTCTATCCTCCCAATTGTTAAAAGCCTAATAGTGTGTGTGCGTGTCTGTGTGTGTGTCTGTGTTTGTGTGTCTGTCCATATTTTTACATGCATGAAAAAATTCTGTTTATATTTGTACTCTGGAGTCACTGTGTATGTCTGCAGACTGAGTTCAACAGCTGCGATCCTCTCTGGTGCCTTACAGCGCTATCTAGCAGTGCATGTGCAGCACTGCATACCAACAAGCACTCTCCCACCTCATGGATTAATCTAACGACACAAACACGCAGGCATACATAGGAAGGAAGCCATGTTAATAAAAGGGTCATGCTCCACCGTAAAAGTCAGTGAATTCAAATCTTCAACAAAAAAAGACATGGGAAAGATTTTACATACTGCACCTTTAGCACTTGGCATGTCTCATAAGTCAGAATAAATTATTAAAGCAAGGAAATGACTGCCTTGATGTGCTTATAGCAGAAAAAGTACAAGGAAGCACAGATGTTGATGTGTTAGGAGATGGACTGCATGGATGGACGGATGGATGGAGAGTGGGAGGATAGAGAGGAGGGAGGTAGGTGGATGAGAGGTAAGTTGCCAGGCAGCGTGGGAGTTTGAGGCCATGTATAAGAGTTGTGTCTGTGAGTGAACGTGCGCGCGCGCGCGTGTGTGTGTGTGTGTGCGATTCCTCGCTGTGTGGGTGAGCGAGCATGGGACGAAGCAATGGCTCACAGAGAGGCAGTTGTCATGGCAACAGAGGATGTCGTCTTGTTCCGCAAGATCTCAGCTGTCCCAGAATCAAACAGACTTCGCTCTTCTCTCGTCTATCTCTGCCTTACTTAATCTATTTCTCCTGTTTTCATATACTTAAAAAAAAAAAAAAAATACCAGAACACCCACTCACTTCTTTCTTTCTCACCCTTCTCTTATCTCCCTCTCTCTTCTGTGACATTCTCTATATCCCTTTCTCGCTACCTCTTGCCCCATTTCCCTGCACTCTCCAGTTGCTAGTTCTCCTACTCCCACTCTCTTTCACTCCTCCTCTCCTACATAGCTGTAACAGATATAAATAGAGGTAATAAATTACAGTGAAGGTGCCAGGGCGTATATTTATGTGCGTGTATGTGCGCTAAGATTTTCCCTCTAATGAAGAGACTGGCGAGGTATCCATAAACAGGGAACTCTCTATACATGGTGCACACATGACCCATTAATTTACAGACATACTGATTTACAATTTTAAAAAAACAGAGGCAACTTAACTCTGTTAGTCTCAAGTATTTCTAGTATCCCACTAGTTTTTCACTGAGAAAAAAAATGCTACACATATAAATTCAGCAACAAATAAAAAAAAACAAACATCAAAATGCTGATTGGTCTCTTTACACAGGAAAGTAATATATTCAAAATGTTATCATTACTATATATTTTTGTAATAACTTTACACCCATTTTGTGAGAACTTGGTGCAGACCAAAATAGAGCTGAAAAAAGATTGAATATGCATAAAGAGGCAACTGGAAATGGGTACATTTGGCTCCTCTCTTATTGCCCAAAGGGTCACCACAGTAGAGGATCCATTTATTTGATTTGGTACAGATGTCAGATGCCCCCACATTTATTTGGGCTTGGGACCAGCACCAGGAAGTAGCTTGGGACCCTCAAACTGAGGATTTTTTGTATGTCAGGCAAATGTATTACCATTACACCAGAAGAGGCAATTGTTATTGCCCATTTGCACTGTCCCAAAGTTAATTAACTATGGTGCAGTTGGTTTTGTTGCCTCAAGGAGGCCAGAAAAGTCATTGCATTCTTATGCTTATAACTATGCTACAATGATTGAAAGGACATGCACATGCATGAAAATCAAAAAAAAAAAAAAAAAAAAAAAAAAACAATAATTATAT
>VUQS01073948.1:17141-29066 GCA_015108495.1 Heterochromis multidens
AAAAAAAAAAAAAAAAAAAAAAAAAAAAAAAAAAACCCAGGGCAGTAAAAAAATAAAAATAAAAATAAAGTTGCACAATGTCCTAAAGTAAAACCCATCTCGGCAGCTCAGCAGTATAACAGGGGTATACTCAGTCTTTCATCTTCAGTTGTCTCTCTCTCTCTCTCTCTCTCTAAATCATCTATTAATGCTGGATCTGTCTCCTCCTCTTGGCCAGATACTCATCCTGAAGAAACAACTCCATGACCTTTATTTCCAGTTGAAGATTTCCTTGCTATCCATTTTCGGTGGCCATTATGATGTGCCTCTTGCATCCCCTTGCTCTGCTACTGTGTTGGCCTCCTGTCTCCTTTTAAACAGGCAGACTGAGCAGGCATGATTCATTTTGTTATCTGGGAAGGTGTGTATAGGAAGTAAGACACTGCCAAAAAAAAAAAAAGTAAAACATGCAAAAATATCCATCAAAATCCACAGATAAAACCATACAATAAATCACATGGGATAAAATTCAAAATTTACTTCCACTGGGTGACACATAACTGCAGCTGTGCAAGGAGAAGGTCTTTACATGTGCTGATATTATCAGGTTCCTCTGTTAGCCTTAAAGCACATGCAGAAAATAGACCATACAATAAATAACCAGTATATGAATGATGACTAATTCATATTAGATAATACTATTATTTAAAGTAGTACAGTTATGATTAATCAAGTTAATTTTACACCACCCTCTTTGCATTTAATTTACATTGTATTCATTTACAAGGCACTTTTATCCAAAGCAGCTTACCTTACACATACATTAAGAGTTTTGGGTGGCATCCACAGTCTTGCCACATGAGATTCAAGTACTATCTATTATGTGTATTATGTATGCAAACTACTATTTGTATACATAATTCCACACACTCAATGCAGTGTAACTGAGCACGAAAACAAGTATGTGCATGTTTATGTATATGTATGTACATGAATGGATATAATTCTTGACCCCACCTTTCACCCTATGACAGGTGGGACAGGCTCTAGCCCAACCAATCCATCCAATCCCTTCTAAAATGGATGGATGAATGGAGCAAAGATAACAGGAGCTGTGAATTGTGTAACGTCAGAAATGCAGCCTTTGAATACATCCTAAATACCTCTGTGCAACCTATTTCTTTCCCACATTTACTTTCCCCAGTGTCTCTTACCTTTTATTCCTTCTCTATTTCTTAATCACCTCTCAATCTTTTACTTACACACAGAGGCAAACAACATGTATTGTGATTTATGGCTATATTAGCAACAGTTTGTATCCCTGGGATTGGGAAAAAGGGGAAAAAACAACGCAAACAAATGAGTAAAGCTGAGACCTGACCCCATACTTATCTGTCCATATTTACAGGGAGGAAAGAGAGAAAAGAGAAAATACAAAGGCATTAGGTCATAAATGTAAAATATGTAACAATTCCTAATGAGATCTTATCAAGACAAGACAAGAATTCCCAAGACTTACCTTAAGAAGACAGCACTGTGGGTTAGGATGGTTTTAGGTTGCTATTTATGCCTCAGGGTCACCCTACCTAAAATGTTAGAGGTACTACCTGAAAACTGGTATAGGAAGCTATCTTTTGACATTATCTCTATCAATACTTACAAGTGTTAAGCATTTCATTGAAATCATTATGTACTTTTATAATGAGAGTGTATTCATATCATTGTCAGTACTTGAAAGGACCATGACAGTTTCACAGTAAAGGAAGCTACTAGTTTTTGACAGAAACACAAAACATGGGTGGATTAAGGTGACTATTTCATACTTTTGGGGAGGTTAGTAAAAGGTGGGACTAGAAATCAATGAAAAGGGAGACTTAAGCAGAGTGTGAACAGCTCTAGAAGAATAGTGGAAGTGAGGTGTGACGAGGACATGAAGAAGAGATGCTGATGATCATGATAAGTGGAAAGGGGAAGAGAGTACCATTGGGGAAAGGTTGGATGAGCTTTGTGAGTCCCAGCGTGTCGGTATGGCCTCTCCACACATCTGTCTCTTCATCCCATGGGGGGCATTGCAAAAGCAGATGCAACAGGGTGTGTGTGTGCTCACCTCTCCCCTCCAAACACAAACATCTGGCTCATCACACAGGCCATATGCCTTGTAAGCCCTTACTCATCTCTATCCCCCTGCCTCGCTTTCATGTCTTTTTCTCTTTCTGTCCCCCATCTTGTTGCCTTTGATGAAGTGCCAGGAGCTGGCAGACACTCCTTCTCCACGGCTTTATGGGTACACTGTCTCCTTCCGTAACTGTCCACACTTACACACACACACACACACACACACACACAGATGCACACTGAGGAGACTTATTTGCTGTCTAATATACTGCTACTGTTGTTTTAAGGTCCTTTAAAGGATTCCTTTATTACTGCATGTAGCATACTCTAATTATGGCCTCACTGACAGACGAGAGACTGCTACTTTTACTTTTACTTTATTTTTTATGTTTGCTGTCATCACTATAGTTAACTAACTAATGTGGACAACATTAAGAACAACAGAGTATCTTCCACATTGCTGTAAAGCAACAGCTTCAAGTTAAAGGGGTTTGTTACAATCAAAAAATGGGCCTTCTTTTTCTAATACCCATTCTGCACATTAAAATCACACATAGCAGATTCTTTATCGAGTAAAGAATTTACTCACAAGAATTCAATGCAGCAACATATTGCTACACTGAAAAATTATCATTTGTTTGTGCTGGACCACACTGGCCACACTTACTGCTCTGAGACAGGGCCTTTGTTGGTCAAATACGCACATGTATATATGTACGTGTGCTCTTTTTACTTTTTAAATAAAGTATTATGATGTTTGAGTAAGGACAAATGACAAAATTACATTGTTTGACTTAATTTATTGAATGCATTTTTATGGAGATGTGGTCCTCACTGGGCTTCTTTGTCTGGGATCCCCTCAGAGTCACACATTGCTGCTGCAGCTAACAGGTGCATGGTGAGTCTAGATGAAACATTCATAATAGATTTTTTTAAAAACTGAGACTTCTACCTGTGGTTTGGTGTGCACACGTTTCCTGTTATTTTCCACAAATCCTCACCCAGTTGTGAGTTGTGAGCTCATTTTTAATTAATTTAAGAGGAAAAGCAGATTTGTTATATAACTGAGAGTTTTGTGAATGAACAAAGACAGTGCACTCAGCTCATGGGAGCACTCAAACAGATGAGTAACAACAATGAGCTCACTGACGGTCACAAGTTCGTCTCCAAAAGAGAAAACTTCTGTGTTAATGTGCTTCACAGTGTCCAAAAACATTGTCAGTTTGTGGGCTGAAGTGTTTTAATACCAACATACTGCATGCCGTTCTGCTGCTGAAATGTCAGGCAGACTAACTTCATTTGATCATGCAGAAATACACATTGCACCTGCTGTGGTGTTGTTAGCTTTTGTAGTTACTGGTGGCCAATTTTATTCTGCGTGGGTTTTGCTTCGCCGTAGTTACTTTTAGAATGGCTCATCAGTTGTATGCATAGGCTGCAATGTTCTAGTCTAATTAAAAAAAAACAAAAAAACATTTTGGCTTACAAAAAAGCCTGGTATAATCGGTGTGAGTTTTAAATATCATAGGTGTGAGAGCTTTTCAAAACTGAAATTAGCTCTCCTGCTGTAAAGCCTGTTGGAATAAATTACACCACAAACATACGCCACTCAGAGGAACAAACATGCAGACACATATTTATCAGCAGCCACAGATTTATTATGTGCAGATGGACATGAAGAGAAAAATGCAGATGTGCTTGAGCACACACATCTCTTATATATCTCAGGAATCGATCTAAGCCATGTACCTGTCTAAAAGAGGATTTAAACCGTGAGTCTACAAGCAGTCTGTCACGCTGCACTGCCCAGCACACACACAAACACACTCAAATTGTCTATTCTTTACCCTCATCCACATTCATCCATAATGCATGAAACCTGTGTCTGGTTATTGGAAGGAGAGAGAGAGCATGTTTGTCCTACTGTGGGTGTGAGCCTGTGCGTGTTTGACAGAAAAAGGCAGCATAACAAGAAGAAAAAGTTTCACTTGTCTTAAACGAGGACTAGATATACTTCTACTATGTTCAGATGCACTCCCTCTGTCTCTCTCTTGCGCACACAATCTTTCAGTGACTGCTTCCCCCTTTTGTCCTGTCACTCCACCTGTCTCCTGCAGCAGTTTCCCTGGGGACCCAGTCAGTAGTGACCACTAGAAAATAGATTATATCCTTAACACTTTCCCCGCCGGAGAATTGTTTTAAACTTACCAGTGACTCTTGACTCCAAGAATTTTTTTGTTAATGAATATATACACATAGGCATATCAAAAGAAAGAGCAGAAAGTTTGATTTTTAAGACTATTGCATGATGTGAAAATACTGATTGCCAGAATATTTTGTCATTAACCAGCGAGGACAAAAAGATGTGAAGAGAACTGGGATGGAGAGGATGGCTGGCAATATGGCTGAGGTGGAGGGACAGGATGAAGCAGGGGAATAAGTATAAAGGAAATATCAGGTAAAAAGAGGAGAAAGAAGAATCATCAATGAAGAACTGGTAAAGGTGATAAATGGATGATTAAAACTGGCCATATTTGTGTTGAAATTGGGGAAAGAAGAGTGTGAGAAGGGGGAGAGAATGAACAGGAGAAAAGTGAAGATGAGGGAATAATCGAGACAGAAGGTGTAAAGTTAAGGAACCGTAAAGGTTGCAGTGATCATTTTACCTTGTGATACTAAAGAGCTGGACTGGAGGAATGTTGTACTTATTTTGTGCTATTGTTTTAGTGCTACCAGTATTATGGCTAAAAAATTTGACCTGTGAGGTAACAGGCCATGCAGCCATTAAACCTCTATGGTTAAAAGAGTACTTCCCTGATTAGGTATTGCATTCCTAAAGCATTAGAAATGACAACAATGGACAGAGAAAACCAGTAATGTGGAATCTATAGGAAAGGTCAGGAGGTCACCAAAACAATGAATCTGACTGAAGTTTTAAATAATGATCACGAAATGAATGAAAAATATGCAGATTACACTTAAAATATTTTATTAGTTAGTTTATTGACAGGAAAGTGATTATTGAGGTAGGTTATTATTAATTACTGCTGAATCGCTATGCCATGGTTGTTGAGTTTCTCTGTTTTACATGACTGTAAACTGTATATTTGGAGGTTTGGATGCTTAGAACTTAAATCTTTAGCACAGTCTGAACAACACTTAACTTTTTTAATGTTATGTTCTACCTTCAAGTACAACTGTCAACAAAGGGCCAACTGACATATATGACCACAGTGAACACTAAACTGTTTGCCCATCATATGTATGAAAGATGGATGTAGCCACTGTATCACCAATCAGTTTCTGGATTATCATTTTGAAGCCTCAACTGTGGCATTTGGTTGTCACCATCTTGATCTTTAAAACTGGACTGCAATTGAGTGAAGATTGGGTGATGCTACTGCTAGCTAGCTTGGTTAGCAAAATGCAGCGATTATTCACTGTAATATTAATAGGTATGTTCGTTTTAGCTGTACATAGATACTGGAAAAACAGTTGACTCCAGCATTGCAAGCTCATAGTAGCAACTCCTCAACCACAAAATAACTCTTCCCCTTAAAGTATACTTGAAATGTGACAATAGTTTACAGAATGAATAAAATGAATATCATGCTGTGTTGAAGACAACTTGAAATTAGCTTTCAAAGACAAGAACTCATCAGGAAAATATTTACTGAGTTCCAAAATCCAGTGAGGAACACGAAACTTTCTCATAATTTTCAATACTATTGAACTTTTTCTGCAGTAAGGGGAGTTGCTCCCTGTTGTCCATTAGAACAAATGCGGGTTTAAGACACTTTACAATGGGATATACTTTTCAGACCTGGAGTCTAGGTCTTTCTTTCATACCTAGTCTATGGCCCATCATAATATGTGTCTTGTTTTGCAAGCATTTAAAGACAAAGTGACTAATTAAGACTGACAATCAACATCTTTTTCCTCACAATAAAAGTTGGATAGAAAAGATTTATAAGGCAAATGAGGATTTGTCTAAATATAAAAGAAAAATTAGATAAGGCACAATGTGCTTGTAAATAGGTATGTCCATGTTTGTCTTTATGCATGTGTATATTTTTGTGTGAGTGAACCAGGGAACAGAAAGTGAAAGTAAGTTTCTTGACATTTTAGTTATACTGACATTAAAGACTCATCTGACATTTAAATTTCCCATTGATTTTTGCAGACAACTCCACCACTGCTGTACAATAAGACTGATCTCCCACCTCAGTATGCACAGTTGCTCTTAAATGCATGAGAGTAATTCTCTATTCCTACAGAACCAGATGCAAGAGTGACCTTATGTAAGTGACTTTATATTCAGCTGTGTGTCCATGTACTGTTGCTTCTGTTATCCTTGACTGTATTAGAGCGACTGTACTGTATACTAGTGATGAAATGATATTCAAACTAGTTCTTGCTCAACAAGATAATGCCCTAAACTCCACAGTTTCTTCTAAAAGTATCCTAGCACCAGAAGAAAATACAATTTTAGCTTTAGAGAAGGATGAGGGAAGCATCTGCAAAGTTTAAGCAGAGCAGCCTTAGATGAAGCAGACTATGATGCTGAACGTGGTCACATAAACTGGCTCAGGGGATATTGTATGCACTTGATTCTGTGGAAAAAGTGCCTACATGCAAAATGTCATACTCAGTGTGCTACTGCTGGACCACACAGCACCGGTGGTTTATAAATGCAATTAGTGCCAGAGCTCCTTGAGCTGGTGATTTACTTTGCAGTTGTTTAACAACACCTGAAGCCATATGTTGTGGACACAGGCATGAATCACTGTAAGAAATGTGAGGTACTTTCCATTGATCACCCTTTGGTGGCTAGTCATTTCAGACAGATGGGAGGCTGCAGGTTGGAACCCATCAGCAATCTCAGAATTAATGAGCATGTTAATGTCAAGGATTTATTCATCTATGTGGATTTCTTGAATCAGACACTACTGTATATCTGACAGATGCTCACTTGTTTTTAATTTTAATTTAAGATTTTATAGACCCGGATTCGTTGGTGAAGTTCAAATAATATAGAAATATTAATTTTCCAGCTTTTATATATTATAATTCTTTCATATGCATAGACTACGTATGCATTTGTTATTGTAGGTGTATGCTCTGGCCACTTTCCCCCTCAAAGAGTAACTAATATGTTGCTACAAATTTAGCAGCATCAGCTTCTTTTAGACTATACTGTACAGTCGATATCAGAGACCTGTAAGCATTCTTGTATTTTGATGCTATTACCAGGAAAACCCTGAACCAGGAAAATTCTACCTGACAGAGAGGAGGGAGGAGCAGGTCTAGAGATAAGCAGATCTATCCATCCATCCATCCATTTTCTTCCACTTAACCGGGGCCGAGTCATGGGGGCAGCAGCCTAAGCAGAGAAACCCAGACCTCCCTCTCCCCAGCCACCTCCTCCAGTTTATCCAGGACGCGTTCCCTGGCCAGCTGAGGAATATAATCTTTCCAGTGTATCCTGGGTCTACCCTGGAGCCTCCTCCCGGTAGGACATGCACGAAACACCTCACCCAGGAAGCGCCCAGGAGGCATCCTAGTCAGATGCTCGAACCACCTCAACTGGCTCCTTTCGATGTGGAGGAGGCGACGTAGTGGTTCTACTCTGAGCACCTCTCGAATGACTCTTGGTGGCCAGCCACCATTCAGAGAAAGCTAAATTCTGCCATTTGTATCAGCAATCTCATTCTTTTGGTCTCTACCCAAAGCTCGTGACCATAAGTGAACTTTTTCCATGGCCACACCAAACTCCTTGAATCCCGGAGTTTTTGCTTCAGCCACCATCCGAACAGCATTCCGCTTGGCCTGCCAGTACCCATCAGCTGCCTCCAACGTCCCACAGCCTAACCAAGCCCGATAGGACTCCTTCTTCAGCTTGATGGCTCCCTTCACCTCCAGTGTCCACCATCTGGTTCAGGGATTACCACCACGATAGGTGATCATTATGGACAAACTGTGGTTTACAAAAAGGTCCAATAACGGAACACCACTTGGGTTCAGATCAGGTAGGCGGTTCCTCCCAATCACGCCCCTCCAGGTCTCACTGTTGTTGCCCACATGAACGTTGAAGTCTCCCAGTAGGATGACGGAGTCACCAGATGGAGCACCCTTGAGCAACCCACCCAGCGACTCCAAGGAGGCTGGATACTTTGAACTGTCAGTCAGCGCAAACAACAGTCAGTACCTGTTCCCTGGCCCGAAGGCATAGGGAAACAACCTTCTCGTCCACTGGTAAAAGCTCCAACATACAGGCAGCAAGCCAAGGGGATACAAGGATACCCACCCCAGCCCGCTGCCTCTCATCAAAGGCAACTCCAGACTGGAACAGAAAGCAGCCCCTCTCCAGGAGACTGGTTCCAGAGCCCAAGCCATGCATTGAGTTGAGCCCGACTATATCTAGCCGATATCTCTCAACCTCACACACTAGGTCATGCTCCTTCCCTAGCAGAGAGGTGACGTTGTAATGTAATTAATTTTGATAAAGGATTATTTGTTTAGTTCATAGACTAAACTATTAATTGCCTAATCCCCACTCATGCACAAACAAAAAAACACCACCACTAACAAAAACAATAAGGTTTTGAGAGGTGCTTTGTTTACATTGGATTTGATATCATTGTGGTGTAGAATTATAGAATAATAATGTATTTATGTTTTTGATCCAAAATAGCCAAATCCAAGAATTTGGACTCAGAATCAGGCACAATACATAAGTATACCACAGGATTTATTACATAAAAATACTGACACAAAGACGCTCCATTAATCTGATACATTATACTGCACACCAGCAGTATCAATCATAGGTTGCTGGAAGAGCAGCCAAGTTATATGAGAAAGATGGTGAGAGCTTGGGTTATTCCACAAAACAACATTTAACTGAACATCATGCTTACAATACAATTCATATTTAAAAATTAATGTGAAACAGAGGTTTTAAATATTCCTGTAGTGCCAAAAAAAAGTTAGATATTACATAAAGGAAAGTGATAAGCTGATAAATGATTGACTGACTCTTACAAGTTTTTTCACACAACATAAAACTGGTCAAAAGTATTTAATCCCAGCAAGGTAGGTTTAAATCTTTGGCATTACAGTGTATTGCATTGTTACTATAGAATTCTGTAGAATATGAATTCACAGAATTTCCTGAAAAACAGTACCTAGGTTGTAGCTGTTGCATTACATTGCAGTAAGACTTTCTATGTCCACTCATGTTTACGGCTACATGCAATTACTGGAGATTCAGTCCTATAGCATTTAATTTCTGGGAATGATTCATAGCCTATGAACATGTAAAAAGTTAAAAAATAACCCTTTTGCATTTAATTGCTGTTTCATAGCAATTAGACATACAGTATGCAGCAAACACAAGCAAGGCTGTGAATGCCTGTACAAAAACAAATAACCAGACATTTAGCTTCTTACTACAAGTAAAAGTATTAAGTGTATTTATTTATTTATTTTGTTTTGTTTTTTGCAGCAGCTGTCACAGTCTCTTCCTGCTACGCTCCATATATCCACCCAGATGGCACCAAGACTGTAAATGCTGCAGATTTCCTCATGAAAATGCACACCATTATATGTCAGCAATGAAAATATCACCTGAAGTAATCCATCCATCCATCCATCCATCCATCCATCCTTCTTCTTCTGCTCATCCAATTCGTGGTTGAGCTGGAGCCTCTCCCATGATGTTTTTTGAAAAATTATGTTGCAACACCGTGATGTGAGCCATTTTATTGCCTCAGCATCTCTGTGTTGCACTGAAAATAATGTGGTTGTGAATGTTGGTGCATTATTGTTTTCACGGACACCTGATATCAGTGGTTTGACATTGAATGCCTCATGTTTTCTCTGCAATGAATGGTCACACGAGGAATCTCTTTCTGGGACAAAGTACTCAGTCTTTTTTTATGGTGGTGTTGTCTTTGAGCCAGAAACCTTCTCCTCCTGGGACAGCTCCATGGTGGCATCGCTGAAGGAAGACAGAGCACTGAAGCTCTCACTTGTATTGTTACATTCTCCAAAAATCACTGGTGGGTAGTGTTTGTGGTCATATCATGGTGGAATCAGTGGCTCTTTAAGCCTGAAAACACACCTCCATATGTATCTGATATGACTATACGTGAACAGGCGCAAACACAGGCTTGTACTTAAGGACTTGCATTGGACAAGAAAGAGGAGGATGGGATAGAATTTTTATATTTCTGTAGGCAAATGTTTAATAATTATTAAAATACTAGCAAACAAATGATTATTAGAGATAAAATTAGTCAATTAACTATTTCTTTTGCAGATCAAGCAAATTAATCATTAGCAATCGATATGAATTAATTTGTCATTTTAGTAAACAAGTAAAAATGCCTAAAAGTCCCATTATTGGCTCCTATTTGGCAGTATATATATATATATATATATATATAAATATATATATATATATAAAGTTTTTTTGTTTTTTTAACTCCTAAAACAAAGAGGTATGCATCCATACTTACACTGGTTAGTGTTCAGTGGTTCCAATTAGAGTCAGAATTATTGATAATCCAATAACCATGTTGAATGTTTCAGCAACCTTATCCAAGCACACCTACACAATCAACAATGAACATGTCTTTTGGGTGTAATTAGGGTCCAGTTTTTCTAACAGCCCAAACCCCTCATCTTTTCTATATTTTTATATTTTGTACCACTGAATATAAAAACTGTAGTATCCTTTCTTTGTTTGTTCCCCCTCGAAATAAACCCATTCTTCTCCCATTTACTGTGGAATTGAGGCTACACAGTGGCATCATATCCACTGACAGTAAACAAAGAGATTGTCCATTACCTTGCCACAATGGCCCAGCTGGTCTCTGGCTGAAAATATATTCTTACAAGTTTTTTTTTTTTTTGTTCTAGCCTGCTAATAAGAATGTCGCCAGCTGTGATATTTGTGGGAAAGCAGTTTGCTACAGTCATAATACCACAAATCTGATCAAACATAATCAGAAGAAAGGGCATACCAAACTGTAAACAAGCAGAGAGGAAGAAGGAGAGGCCACAGTAGGACCAAAATGGATTTCAGTAATTGATATTTCTAAGAAATAAAAAGAATATCCAGGGCTGAATAATAATCTACTGCAATCACCTATCAGTTAGTCTGCGATGACATTATAACTATCTTTAATACCATGCTGTTACTTTAATCTCTGTTCTGCCATTCAAAGTCATTATCAATGCAAACTATCATTCATAATACCTACACAGATATATCACGTGGTACCAGATACAAACCAACAGTGTTAAAGGTAAGTGTTAGAAAAAGAAAAGCAATTTTTATATAACAGTAGGAACTACTGAGAAAACTGACTTGTTAGAGTACATTTTAATTACCAAAACAACCCCACCCGCTTGCAAGCTTGCATTTAGCTTATATAGTCTCTAGATTTCCTGACTATACTAGGTCACAGATCAAGGGAACAGAGGTCTGTTTTGCCATAAAATTCTATACAACCCCAAATCATAGCCATACACAGACATTATGGGGGGCAGGTGCTTAAGTTGGGACATCACACACAAACTGACTCCATCGTCCCTGTCTGTCTCTGGTGTTTTTTCCTCAGCACCAGGTTTGACTCACACACACTCCAGGCTTCTAGTCATGACTTTGACATAGTCTTTCCTCTTACTTGTACCTCTGCACACCCCTCTCAGAGATAGCTCTATCTCATTGAGTACCCACAGCACCAGACACCTGGTTCCCTTGTGCCTGTACCGCAACTGGATGTGTATACTTTGGTTTCTCCCCACACAGTGTGTGCTAGT
>VUQS01073951.1:0-12508 GCA_015108495.1 Heterochromis multidens
TTGACTGATTGTGTGTGTGTGTGTATATATATATATATATATATATATATATATATATATATATATATATATATAAAATCACAATAATACAATTTGCAGTGATAATCTGGTCACCTATAATGAAAATCTGCTATCATGACAGCCCTACAGCAGGTTAGCCTACAAAATTAGCAGTCTGGTGGTTTGCTTAAACAGTGTCGTCTGGAATGATATCCCACTCTGAATTATAGTTTCAGTCCCAGAATCCAGCCCTTGAATGATGGATTATGAAATGCAGTTAGGCTGACATTTTTCCATAAAATATCTTGCTGGTTGTGCGTACCTGTATTGGCCCAAATGCCTATCTAAACACAGGTGTGTCTTGGGACTACATGTAGATAGGTTTGTGTTACACGCCCCAGGGATGAAATCCTGCAAACACAGGTAAAGTTACATACATATACAGGATATATGAAGGAGGAGCAATGAAGACACAGTGCACTCGGTTCGCCTTCCAGATTGCATATGAGTAGTGGGTGGAAGTCCACCCCCTAAAGCAACTGGGGTGCGTCTGCCCTGAAATCAACAGTTCCACCTGTGGTGTTGCTCCACTCTGCTGTCCTTCTGTACAGTCCATGTTACAAAACAATATATTACAAACACTGGTCTTGTTTCCAAAATGATATTAAGTCCTTATAGTTACTGAAAATAACCAATGAACAAATTCAACAAATTAAATGGGAAGATTAACACGAAAGTGGACACACTTTGTACTTTCACTTCAGTAAAGGCCTCTGCAGCAAAATGTTGGAGGAGTTCCAGTGTTTTTTGTTTTCTTTTTTGTTTTTGTTTTGTTTTGTTTTGTTTTGCTGAAAAATGAATGCATCATTACAGCTAAAATAGGCCCCAGCCCAACTATGACTGATGGATGGATGGATGGATGGATCACTAATGAAATTAATACATTATTCGAAGCACAGAAAAGCATGCAGAAATGTTGAAACAAATAGAGAAGCCTAGAAGTATAAACATTATAACTGTGTGGGATTGTGTCTTCTAAAACTGGAGGCATGAATTTGCTGCTACTATATAAATATTTCTCTGAATAATCTGTCATTTCAAAATCCCACACAGGCCCTCTCCTTCAGCTCAGGTGAAGACATCCATGCAGACTTCCAGAAACTGAACGCTGACATCAACTCCCCATCTGCATCATACATCCTGAAACTAGCCAACCGTCTTTATGGAGAAAACACTGCCCACTTCCTCCCAGTGAGTGTTCACATTGCTCCTCATTTATTCTGTTCATTAAGTTCCTCCTTACAAAAACTGGATTAATCATGGATATCTGCTCTCTGCAGACATTCCTTGTATTCCTTGTTTCTGTATTTCCTGTCAGATAAGATAAAAGACATTCTGAAGCCAGGAACAGTCAGCACAGATTCCAGGCTGGCTCTGATCAATGCTATCTACTTCAAGGGAAACTGGAAGAACCCCTTTGATGAGGCAAACACCAAAGAAATGCCCTTTAAAGTCAAACAGATAAAAAAATAAACAGAAGTTTAAAAATGTGGACACAAAGTTTAAATACGGGAAACAATTGTAGGGTCTTTACCTTACAATATAAAGCACCTTGAGGCGACTGTTGTGATTTGGCGCTATATAAATAAAATTGAATTGAACTGAATTGAATTTAAAAGTTTTAAGGCAAACATCTTCAGAAGTTGTATACAGACATGCTCTGATCACCTGGATTTTCTGTGTCAGAATGGTACCAGACCAGCTGAAGAAGCTGCCCTACAACCACATTCATGACCATGGTCTGCAGATCCTGGAGCTGCCCTATGTGGATGAGGAGCTCAGCGTGTTTGTTCTGCTACCTGTGGAATCCTCAGATGGCTCAGACCTTCTGTTGAAGGTACCCAACCTAGAAACAACTTCCTCTAAAGAAAAGCCACAAAAAGCTCTTCTGCTTCACTTTGGTTTATTTTATAAAATTTGATTAGTGTAGAATTTAACAAGCACCTCCCGATCTCATGCGTAAGATGACAAAATATATTAACTCTGTTTCAGATGGAGAATGAGCTTACACAGGAGAGGCTGGATGAATGACTGACTAAACTGGGTATGAAGGATGTTTATGTGCAGGAAGAGCTGACATGTCTGGCACGAACGCTGATGACACTCGTCCTGTCTATGGTGGCCCACAAGGCCTTTGTGGAAGTGAATGAGGAGGGCACAGAAGCAGCTGCAGCAACAGCTGCCATGCAAGCATAGTGCATGGAAGAATTCATAGCGGATCATCCCTTCCTCTTCTTCATCAGACACAACAAGACCAAGTCCATCCTGATTCTCATCTCCTCAGTAGACAGAACAAGCAGAGGAAGATGGTGGACCATTTCAAATAAAACATTCTTTAGATAATCATTGCTCTAGTTTGATTACTTTATATTCTAAGTTTTATTTATTTATTTATTTTCATCTTTCTGCATAACTCCTGTAAAATATACTGTAAAGTACAAATGTGTGAAACAGCATTCCAGATAAACAAAGTTAGCAGCAGAACACTCTGTGGTAATGATAATGAGCTGTAAACTAAGCATAACTTGAGTTAGTGAGGTATATCTAACTCAGCTTATTTGCTTTGTTAGTTTCAGGTGACCACTGGGAAATTGCTCCTTTGGTGAAACATGACTGAAAACATCAACTTCTGTGGCTGCATCTCTTGTTCAGTCCACAAGGGGGCAGTGATAACTATATTTATTTGTAAGATTGTTTGCCATAAAATAAAGGCTACCAATAATCCCATCTTGTCCCATATTAGATTGGTTTATATTCAGTGGCTCCATTCGCCTTACACATGAAAGATCCCCCGTTTGAGATGGGGAGGAAACTCAAACCCAGCCTCAAGGGGTCACAAGCTAGTGCTCCTAGTGCTGGTCCCGAGCCTGGATAAATAGGAGGGTTGGTCAGGAAGCGCATCTGGTTTAAAATCTGTGCCAGTCAAACATACTGATCCATCCGCTGTGGCAGAAATAAAGGAGCAGCTAAATATACCTTCATCAGATTGGTTTAGTGGAGATGGAGCCAACATGGACTGCATCCAATTGTATAATTAAAAGTATAAAACAGCAAAACAGAAATAAACAATATGAAATGAAATTACAAAGCCAAAGTGAAATTTGGCTCAAGTCAATTTGCTATTCAATAAAAAATAAAATATGAAACTAAAATACATAGAAAGACCCATTAAATTTATATTTAACAATACTAAAAGAGTGATTAATAAACCTACACACTGGGCCACCTTTACAGGCTACACAGCATATTTAAGGATAAACAAGCTACTTTAAACTACATCATGAACTTGAACACATAATTACAACCATACACGGAGAGTATACTCAGAGGGAAATGCAGCCACAGTCATAGAGGGCAAAAATATCAGTTTTAGACTGCAGAGGCAAAGCAGGAGACAAAAAGTAAGTAAGTAAAATGTATTTATATAGCACCTTTCTAGGTAAGGATCACAAAGAGCTTCACAATAACAATCAACAAATAAAATACAAATAATTAATGCACAGCAATTAATCCACTGCTTAAAGCACTCCTATACAAATAAGTCTTGAGCGGCTCATTAATAGTTTCAGTAGAGTCAACAGATCTCAAATGTAATGGTAGTACATTCCATAGTTTATAAGCCGCGACCTTGAACCTGTGATCTCCTTTAGTTTTCAGTCTAGAATGAGAAACCACCAACAGGTTTTGGTCAGAGGACCTCAATGACCTGCACGTTATTTATGGAAGCAAGAGTTTGCTAATGTAAGCAGGCATTTGACCATGCAGAGCTCTGAAAGTGATCACAGAGATCTTAAACTGAGCTTTATGACTAAATATGTTGTGTTGTCGTTGTCACATGACCTAGTAAGAAGCTTCACAGCCACATTTTGAACCATTTGTAAGTGATCCAAAGATGACTTACTGAGGCCAATGTACAATGAATTACAATAGTCCAATCACAAGGAAACAAAGGCATGAATAATCATCTCTAATTCTGATTTGGACACCATTCGACTGAGGCGAGCAATATTTCATAGATGGAAAAAGCAGGGTCATGTAAGACTATGAACATGATTATCAAAAGAGGAGAGACTTTTGTTTTTAAGTTCATAAGTGGATCAGTGAACTCACCACTAGGACAGTGGACTGTGAGCACAGAATATAGTATCTTCAGACTGGTTTATATTGGACCTGGAGCCAACATGGCCCAAATATATAACCAATTTCCCACAGTAAACATTTCCTTAGCTAATCTTGGCTAAATTAACCCTAACTTTACATTGACAGAGTTATAAGATAACATCCTGGCTCAAGCCTTCATAACTGGTAACATAGATATTATAACATTAACCCTCTAAAGCCAAGTGTATCCTATTTGATACACGAGTTTTTGAGACCTCTACATCATCCGTTTTTCCTGACAAACCTGATGTATACAGTCAGACACATGCAGTGCTGCTGTGAGCAATAAATTCAACAAAAATGTCAGATGTGGCAAAAATGATAGAAAAGCCAATTTCAAAAAATTTGAATTTTCTGGAAATTATTTTATGGTTCAGGCTTTACAGGGTTAAGTTAACTCACCTTAAATAACTAGTTGTTGCAAGATTGGCACAAATCTGTAGAAAAGGTGGTGTTAAATTCAGGACGGTGCCCCCTCAGTGTAATTATGTAGTTATCCACAGAAGCGCAATGCCACAGCTTAGAAAAGGCACTAACCTCTGAGTGAAATGTGGACAATTGTTATCTTTGGATGCCAGCGTGATTGGGCATGCTGCCTGATTGGGCACTGTACAATGTCTGTCACATGTGCCCATATTTCTCTCAGTCTCACTCATTTTAAATTAGCAAGTTACACTGTAATATACAGGGTAGTTTGTGAGCACTAAGCAGGTGAATAAAAAAATATTTTTCATATTTCATAAAAAAAATATTTTTCATACACCACTTTGCAAAACCAAAGCTATTCAGTTTACCATATACCAGTTTAGACACATTCAATAAATAACAGTACAATTTGTGGCATTTTCTTCTCTGAAAACAACTGAAACTATTAATCCATTATCAAAATAGCTGAGAAGAAATTTTCTGTTGATCAGCTAATTGATTAATTGACTAATTGCAAATTCAGTCTAATGTTGTACCTGGAAATCAAAATTATTTAACAAACATAAACCATGTTTTTGATATCTTGTTTCTATAGAAATTAAGGTGTAATTTTTTTAATAAAAAGTTTTATATGTAAATTTAAAGGTACACATCAGTAACAATTAATTTTACTGTAATTACTTGCTTGTGATATTTGTATTTTCACCATAATTTTACAAAAATATATATATTTTGACAGTAAAAGTGTGTGATTTCTACATATTACGACAGTAAAAAATAAAAGTTGTGTACTGTTTCTTAATTTACAGTAATTGACTTTTTCTGCTAAGGAGATAAACCATCTGACGCCTTCTTACTGTAATTTTTACAAACGTTTTTTTTTACGGTGTATGGAAAATGTCAGTAAATACGTCCTCTGTCTCATGAATTACTGACTACCTGCAGGACAGGCCGCAGTATGTGAGACTCAGGCAGTGCTCTGTGTGATGTGTACAGGAGCTCCAGAGGGGACTGTGTTGGCTCCATTCCTGTTCACCTTGTATACCTCAGACTTTCAGTACAACTCTGGGAAATGCTCTACAGAAATACTCTGATGAGTTTGCAGTGGTTGAATGTATTAGTGATGGGCAGGATGGTCTGGGAGGAATCATCTGCTTCAGAAGAAGACCAGAGAGATGGTGATCGGCTTCAGAAGGATGACTACACAAACCACGTCTGTCCTGAGGTAGGATGTTGATGTGGTGGAGGAGTACAGGTACCTGGGCGTCTACATCGACAACAGGAAAATGATGGAAATTTTTTAACAGGCTGTTTTGGCGTGTGCAGTGTACTTTGCTGTGGTCTGCTGGGGGAGTAGCATTGAAGCTGGAGACATCACAAGACAAATCTTGTTGGAGAGGCAATGTGACAAATATGTGGCCAATTAATGACATTCTTTAAAAGAACATATTTAATAGAGAGAATCTAGTTTTTGTTTCTTTTGGTTTTCTCTGTGAAGCGTCTGAGCCACACTCCAATCCAGTAGGTGGCGGTAACGCACCTTTAAACTGGTTTACCAACTGCGAATCAAATGAAATGAAAAAGAGGAGACGCCGGCTTCTGTGTTTTCAGCTCGCAAACAGGTAAAAAAAAAAAAGCGCTACCTTATTTGTTTAACTCGAAATTAACGACGGTTGGTTTGTCGCTCGTAGCAAACTGGCCACGTAGTTAGTTTAGTGTGTCGAGTTCCACTTAATGACGGTGACAGCGCTGCCTAACGTAAACTTTAGCTAATAAGGTTAGCTTGTCTGACTGGCATACATACACAAGTCTGTGCTCCCGGTACGGTTCTGTACGGGCTGCTCACCTCACATAAAAAGCAGGAAACAGCTTACTAATAGCACAGATGTTACTGCATGAAAACGAAGATCAACTAGTTGGCTTGAGAAAGTTTGATGATGTTTGTGACTTGTGTTCGTCAGAGCCGCGCAGTGATACGTCCTGTGGTGAACTGTTCATGTCGCACTATTTAGATGAACTGTCAGGGCGATCCCACCGCCCCTATGATGAGGGTGTTGGTGACAGGAGGGTCCGGCTTGGTGGGCAGGGCCATACAGCGTGTGGTGAAAGAAGGAGGAGCAGGAGGAGGAGCAGGAGGAGGAGCCCAGGAGGGGGAGGAATGGATATTTCTGTCCTCCAAAGATGCCAACCTTATGTGAGAGCCACTCCTCCTCTTCTAGATAAAATGCTATCACACGTTTTGATACTAATAACCTGCTGGTGGACTCTCCTCAGGAATATGGACCAGACGCGGGCAGTATTTGAGAAACATCGACCCACACACGTCATCCACCTGGCTGCTATGGTTGGAGGACTTTTCAAGAACATGAAGTACAACCTGGACTTCTGGGTATGAGGAAGCTGCTCGTCTGCTGCCGCTGCCGCTGCTGGAACATGTAATAGAAATGTGGTGAAGGTAGACTATGCAGATTTGTGATGGTGATCCTGCTTCATTTCCTTTCCACCTCCAGAGGAACAACATCTACATCAATGACAATGTGCTGCAGGCAGCGCATGAAGTGGGCGTGGTCAAGGTTGTTTCCTGCCTGTCCACCTGCATCTTCCCTGATAAAACCACCTATCCAATTGACGAGACCATGGTAAATAACTCTTATCTGCTGTTTCTGAGTATCAGCACATTTGTAAAAGAGCAACTTACATCCACTTCCCTTTGTGGCAGATCCATAACGGTCCACCTCATGAGTCCAACTTCGGCTACGCCTATGCAAAGAGGATGATCGATGTCCACAACAGGTATGTTGTGTCGCAGGGCTGCGCAATTAATCGAAGTTTAGACTGAGTCACAATTATGGCTTCCAACAATTATGGAAATAAGATAAACAATACTTTTCTGTGTTCTTTTTGCAGTGGTGCTCCCGTGTTGCCTTTTCGTTTCTCTTTCCTTTACAGCACTGTGCTTTCTCTCATCCCTAAAATTCCCAAACTCGCTCCCCGACAGGCTGGTTTAGCTCAGCTCTAGCTAAGATGACAGGAAGAAGAGGCTTTGATTAACAGGAGTAGTAAAACCAATTCACACTTAAGTTTCAAGAAGTCCAGCAAGGAAATAGTTATCTTAAAAGGCCGACAAATGTAGGATTTTTCAAATGGTCAAGTTATCACATTAAATAATTGTGATCTTACTGACCAAAATAATGATGATGCATTTTTGCCATGATCGAGCAGCCTTATTGTGTCAGATGTTGTTTCAAAGTCCTTATTTTGAAGCCCTTATCTAAGTGACTGGAGAGCGAGACATAACTTTAATTTCAGTGGGAGATAAAAACTGCATTTTTTAGAATCTTCTGCTTCAAATGTTTGGTACCTTTTACCCAAAATAGGATTTTAAAAAGCTTTTTTTTTTAATTTAATTTTTTTATTTTATACTTCTGCTTTGCATGTGTATAGTTTTACAACACTATTCTGTATCCGTAGTAAGCCAAGAAATAGTAATAAAGTAAAAGGTACATTTTTGGTTGGCAATATAGGACCAGGAGCAGGACATCTGCTATCTTTTATGTTTCAGAATTGTGTCCCCTTGTATGGTGTCTCTGCTTCTTTTTCAGAAAACTCTGTTCAAATTTTCAGTCTTATGACATTCTTCCTCATTTCTGTGTGTGTTTTCACAGAGCGTATTTCCAGCAGCATGGACGTTGCTATACAGCTGTGATTCCCACTAATGTGTTTGGTCCTCATGACAACTTTAGCATCGAGGATGGTCATGTGCTGCCAGGCCTCATACATAAAGCGTACATTGCTCAAAGTAAGTCATTTTAATGTGGGTGAGTCCAAAAAAAGCTTCCTATCATGATACTTTATCATGCCAGCATTTCTCTTTAAGCTTTTACAAGTTTTTGGTGGTGTTGTTGGACCCATGAGTTCATCTGCATATTGTCTCGTTCAGAGGAGGGGAAGCCCTTGGTGGTCTGGGGCTCTGGCACACCCAGAAGGCAGTTCATCTACTCTTTGGACTTGGCTCGTCTTTTCCTCTGGGTCCTGAGGGAGTATCCAGAGGTTGAGCCAATCATTCTCTCCGGTGAGTCCTCGTAGAGCGTGATGATGGTACAGTTTAGAGAGAAGTGTTCTTATAATGCTGTATCTGTTGGTTCCAGTTGGTGAGGAAGATGAGGTGTCCATCAAAGAAGCAGCAGAAGCAGTTGTTGAGGCGTTGGGCTTTAAAGGAGAAGTTGTGGTATCCTTTCAGTCATGCAAGTTACTTGTTTCTTGCAGTGTATTTAGAAGACTAATTACATATGGTATATATTTTGATATTATTAAAGCACACTGCCATTTTAGGATATTTAAAGATAAGTTAGTCTTCAGAGAAATCTACACGTTTCTTTCTGCACAGGTTGGTTAATAATCAGTTGTTATTTCAAACTGTTCTCCCTAAATGAGAAAAACTGGTATTAAGGAAGGAGATGTAAGGAAACTTGATAGTTTGTTAACATTGCCACTTGTCATCTTGTGGTTTCTTTTACCTGTGACATTCAGTATGACACCAGTAAAGCAGACGGCCAGTTTAAAAAGACAGCCAGCAACGTGAAGCTGTGCCGCTACCTGCCAGACTTCACGTTCACCCCCTTCAAACAAGGTGCGGCTGACGTAAGGCTTGCGTGTGGACTCACAGCCATTTAGATGCAATCAGTGTAGAAATTTCAAAAGACTGCATCAGCTGCCTGACTTGTCTGATTCTCCTTGTTTTCACTTGCAGCTTTAAAAGAAACCTGTGATTGGTTTGTTGCCAACTATGACACAGCCCGGAAGTGAGAAGTCTGCCAGACAAGTTGGCGCCAATTCTTTCGTTCCGTCAGCTGTTCTGTTGGAAGAGAAGCTGGTGGTGATGACAGAGGTGGAGAGAGGTGAAGGAAAACAAAGTGCTTCACT
The DNA here is from genome assembly GCA_015108495.1 of Heterochromis multidens. NCBI lineage: Eukaryota > Metazoa > Chordata > Actinopteri > Cichliformes > Cichlidae > Heterochromis > Heterochromis multidens. The sequence continues at coordinate 9,571 of VUQS01073951.1, forward strand.
GCACAAACAGAAGGCTGTTGGTGTTGTTTCTTAGTGTCGCTCCTCTCTTTCTGCAGCACCATGCTCTGTTATGTGGTGAATGTTGTTGCAGGACCTTTTCTGTACGTGGACTCACAATTTAGCTAGATTAAATCATGGATGATTTGGCAGGGTTCACAGTTCTTGAAAGTTGTTGGACTGAAATGATGCCATCCACCCTGGTGGTGTCATTCTTGTGTCAGGAACTGGTTGTGATCATTAGCTGTATATAAAAGATGGATGTGGCTTCCAGGTCTAAATAGTGAAGCTAATGCGGAAGTGCCTTAAACCTGCATTCTTTTTAATGGCCAGCAGGGGGCAACTCCTGCAGTTGCAAAAAGTGGTCCAGTTATGTAGAAATCTATGTGGAAACAGTCTAAGCTCCTGTGATCTATGACCTTGGTAAAAACTTTCCTGTCAAGGTTTCAAGTCTTAGTGATTATAAACAGAAATAGAATGATGGTCTGCGGTTGTCTAAAAGAAGGGTATTTGTTAGGGGGGTATTACCTTTTTATTGATAAGTCATATGAGCGTAAAGTATCCCTTGGTTTCAGTCAGATCAACCCCTCGCTCATCACATCTGGTTTTAAAACACCAAATTGGTGATGGCAAAAATCCTCAACATAACTTCACATCAGGACTTCACTAACAAAAGGGTAAAGTCACAATGACTAAGTCCATCTTTTACACACACACATTCTCTATGGTTGTGATCAGTGCACTCAACATAAGATAAGCATTTCGAGCAAATTTTAAGAAAATACTGCACAATCATGATCATTTAGCATACTCTGTGCTTACATTTAGAGGTGCCTCCTTGGTCAGTAGGGAATAATACACATATGAAAGTTATTAGCAGCCTGTATTAGGAGGCAAATTTGAGTTTCCTTTCACGGCACCAAAGCAACTATAAAATTAAATTAAGAATTTTCACTGTAAGACCTTGAGATCACCACTGCTGAATCCTACCAGGTGCTCTGAGGAAGAGGTCCCTCTTCTGTGCCCTCTAAATTCAGGTGATTTCAGCTGTGTTTTTCCATTCAGACCCTCTTTGTATTTGCTTTTAAAAGGACAGACAATAATTGTGCTGTAACCTATTAATAAGTGACAAGAAAAATCTTGGAATTTGATTCTCCTCTTATTCAGTTGTATTGCTGAGTTTTATATTGTCCCTCTATATTTTTCTCTGGTCGACTTTTAAAGGGTTACCTTAGAGTTTGGTTTTGGTTTTTCCTGTTTTAACTTAAATTGCAGAGTTGTTGATCGTAGTTTCCAGTATCACAGCGTTCCCAGCAGGAAGTACCACAAGAGTTCAGTCATCCCAGATTTAATCCAGCTGTTCTAATCTAATCTAATCTGGATCATCCAGCTGAGCTTGGAACTTTTTAGGAACGTACAGAGCATGGGATCCACTGTCCTTCAGTTGAAGAAAAAAATTAATCTGTTGCAGATGTAATTGTCTGTTCTACGACCTGTGTGAAGAAGTTTCAGAGTTTTATTCACTATGGTAGCGTTAATTATTTCAACTGGTAAACGGGCTGCTTAAATCTTGAAATCCAGGTGCTGGCACAACATATAATTTCAGTAATCAGCAGTCTGTCTTATATGAACTTTTCTCAGCAGTTCAGAATTGTTTTCCTCACTTTACCTTCATTATTGAAGGGTTTGGGATTTGAATGTTTAAATTATGTGATGCAGTTTATATAGTTGATTATGATGTGTGCTGGTGGTTTGGGTGTTTGTTTTTTAACGGCTCAGAGCAAAATAAATATTTTATACCTGCAATATGCCTCAAGTGTCCTTACCTTAATGTCACAGATTGACATTTTTTTCATTATTTTAGGTTTTCATATGCCATAAAAAGATGACAAAGTAAGGATTCAGTTCTGCTGGACAGGATTACTACTCATGCTTTACTCATTTTAATTTATAATACAGATTTGTGTTCAGATCCCTGTACTCAAATGACTGCACCTCAAATGACCCACCTGTTAAAATTGTGACGTTGTCAGATGACATGATCATGGGACTCATTAAGGATGGTGATGAGTCTGCATACAGACGTGGGGTTGAACAGCTGGCCCTGTGGTGTGGTCAGAATAACCTAGAGCTGAATATGCTCAAAACTGTGGAGATGACAGTAGATTTTAGGCGGAGCCCCTCAGCATTGTCCCCCCTCACCTTACTCAACAGCACTGTCCACACTGTGGAATCCAGAAACCTAAAGTGGGCATCTAAAATAGACAAAATTACCAGTACCATCACACCCTGGACACAACCTGTTCCAATTCCTCCCCTCTGGTAGGCGATACAGAGCACCGTACGCCAAAACAAGCAGACATCTGTACATCTTCTTTCCACAGGCCGTCACTCTGATGAACACTTAGATCACTACTAAAACATCCACCATACCTGCTACTGAATCAAATGTTCTGTATACTTAATTTTGTTGTACATATATATGTGTGTGTATACACACACACACACACACACACACACATTATACAGTTGTGCTCATAAGTTTACATACCCTGGCAGAATTTGAGATTTTTTTGGCCATTTTTCAGAGAATATGAATGATAATACAAAAACTTTTCTTTCACTCATGGTTAGTGGTTGGATGAAGCCATTTATTATCAAACAATTGTGTTTGTCCTTTTTAAATCATAATGACAACAGAAACTATCCAAATGACCCTGATCAAAAGTTTACATACCCTAGTTCTTAATACTGTGTATTTCCTCCTTTAACATCAATGACAGCTTGAAGTCTTTTGTGGTAGTTGTGGATGAAGCACTTTATTTTCTCAGATGGTAAAGCTGCCCATTCTTCTTGGCAAAATGCCTCCAGTTCCTCTAAATTCTTGGGCTGTCTTGTATGAACTGCACGTTTGAGATCTCCCCAAAGTGTCTCTGATACT
>VUQS01073952.1:6837-18891 GCA_015108495.1 Heterochromis multidens
ATTTTCCATCTTTTCTTTTTTTTTTGTTTTTTTTTTTTTTTTTTTTTTGCCACTTTATGGACAATTTCCATTACTCTAGCACATTATAATTATTTGACTATCCTCAGAAGTACCTACAAAGATCTGATTGGCTTGTAAACCATTTATCGTTGAGCAATACAATACTAAATGTGTTAGATCTACTAGGAAATATTTGTCTCAAGTGGTTGATAAGTCAGTGAACTAATACTGAATAAAAATTAATTTTAATAGTTATAAATTGTACTTTAAACAAGAGAAAATGCCAAACATACCCCAAGTCTGAATTTGAGGATGTGTGAACTTGCAAACATGCGTCTTCTCTCAGTCTTTTGTGTAAAATTTTGTGTATTTTGTCTAAAGTATTTTCAAAAAGAGTGAACATTTTTTTTCGTAGTTAATAGTAAATTTCTTTATATTATATATAAAGAAATTTATATCTTCTTAGGTTCAGAAGCCTTTGGGAGAATTCTGTTCTGTGAAGCTTGTTCTCGCAGACATGCATGCACGCACACACATTTCTTCTGTCACAATGCATTAGGTATAGGAAGTGTTCAGTGAACAGTTAGATAAGGAGCACACACATATACACAAGTGTTTGTTCTGCTCACTGACTTCCTGTTAGTACACCCTTCCACTAATTAGACTCTATTAAAGGTGGCGTTCATAACTCTGGAGATTTCTTTAGCTGACACACCACTCAGTGTTAAAAATACCTCCAATTAGACACAGTTTCGACACTCTATCAGATCCGGCCACCCAGAAAGATGAGGCTTTACTCTGCCTCGTCAGGTGTTTGACTTCCAACCACCAGCCAAAAAAAGTCACAGAAGTTTTTTCCCCTGTCTGTAATGGTCTGGCAACTCCTGGAAATTGAGGGTAGAGATAGAGATCATCCTCACAGAGGGCGAGGGAGAGGAAGCAGAGGGTTTATCAACAAAAGCAGCGCTTGGGGATTTAGTGGACAAAGAATTGAACTCAGGCTAAACTCCCTAGTGGCTGATGGGGAGGCAAAGCACGGGCTTTTCTTTGGCTAAATATCAGAGTTGTTTTCTCCTCCTCTCTGCTTTTGTCTCCCTTTGGTCTCATTATGGTGCCATCTTTACCTGTCACTCTCTTTATCAGTGACTGAAGCACCTGCTATTAGCTTAGCCTGCTAACTTGTGATAAAAGCCTTGTGGCAACATCACAAGCCTCCTCCTCATCTTTTGCTTCTTTTCATTTTGAAGAATGAAGATGGAATGAGGAAGAAGAAAGAGTCATTGCACTGGTATTTTGGGTTTTCCCCCCCGTTTCTGGGGCTCCTTCTGTCAGCACACCAGCAGCATCTAAGCTAACCCAGCCCGGCATCGGAAATGTCACTCGGTGCATTAGCATTTAGCCACCACGCTCTGCTGTCAGTCTGGGTTTATCTTTGACACCCCCTATGGTCTATCACCTTAGCTCACAGCCCCCACTTCCCGGTTAGGCATTGTACTAATAAGGCACAGGAACAGTAGAATTTATCAGGGCTAGACACTCCCGCCCCACCAGCCATTACTCATCCACACACCAGGACATGCCAACAGTGGCTAATTGCTTTCTTTAACATTGGCACATGTGACATTCAGCAGAGTCTTACTGAAGGTAGATGGGCTCCTTTTCACAGCAACCTACAGCTGACCTCATAAAGAGCTTATAAAGATCTGCTGGAGACCCTTCTTCTGTGCAATCTCTGTCTAAATATACGGCATATTAGAAAATAAATAAGAAACAATTGACAGCAATATATACAGAGAGATAACCTTAAGGAAAGGTTAAGATCTCATGGCATTTTATGTCTGTGACACAGCAGCAACCTTAGTCAAAGTTTCTGTTGCTAAAGTTTTTTTGTTTTTTTTTAGTCAGTTATCATTTTTTTTGTTACGTTTTAATAGACAGTTTACCACAAGATTCCCTGCAGATAAGCAGAAATAGTGATCATTTGTTTCTGACTGCTAAAGTGCAACAAAAAGGAACTATAGGATACTACTGAGGTGACCAGGAGGCAAATTAAAAGTGATTTATGTGACAAATTGCAGATGTTGGAAAAATCTGTGGACCTTCGTTATGGCCACCACACAAATAGACCCTAAAACCTCTTGCATGACTTGTTCCACATACCTATTAATGTTTAAGTAAAGGTAGACACAAGGGGATCTGATTTAGGTGGCAAAATTGTACAGTAAGCTATTTCCCTTTGTTGTGAGTGAAGGGATTATTCATCAAAGCGATGGCGGATGGTCCAATATCTAACAAAGCTCTTTGTTTTGTTTGGTGGCAAAAGATTAATGAACAGACTAGACTGACATTTCCAACAGGAAGGACATTGATCTGGAGGCCTTCTGAAGATCCTCATTGTCCTGTTTATCCTGCAAACAATGGATGACAGTGAGGAAATATGTATTCTATCCACACAGTATACGCACAGTGGCTGTATGAACGCACACACACAAACACACATACTCAGTAATCCAAAGGGCAAGATCAGAATTTCATAAGCTACCATATTTGTTATTAATCAGGGGCTCTTTCATAACATCTAAAGAGATTTTTTTCTCTCTGTTTTTATGTGTTTTATTTTAAAAAATTGATTGGCACATAAAGATAGACTTTGTTGGCATCAGACTAGAGTCAGAAGGGACCTAAACTGTTTTCTTTTGGATATCAAACACATTCAAGCCATTTGGTTTCCTGACCTACAGTAAGAGTGAAAAAAAAGTAATAGAACTTTTTTGGGAGAATTTAAATGAGCCAACTGTCTCGATTCCCCATTGACTTGATCTAGCATTGCTAACAAATGCTGATTGGAGGCTGTTGCCAATAAACTTTTTAGATGTCCCTTGGTTTTGGCAAGTCAATAAGATGGTTCAGCCTTTTCTGCCAATATTATCATTAATGCACTCTTCTTGTACTAATGCAGACATCAGTAAGGGAAGTTGTACAACACAACACTTTACAATGTAATGTCGTACAAATCCACATAATAATTAGTTGTGGTTATAAGTACAACAACTTGCACCTAAAAATTACTGCAAAACCTGAGGAGGATGTTCAAAAGTGCAATACATACACTAGCATATTTCAGTCCACAAAGCAGGGCCTTACCTCTTCTCTATTTAGCTGTCATATATAACTTAAAAAAAGAAAAAATCCATACAAATTTAAATTTCAACCAAAAAGGCACTTTTATTCAGGGTGTTTTTGCACAGAACTACAAATTTAAGGGGCAATGTATCTTGTCTGCAAGTGTAACTGCAAAACAGTGTTTTCCCTACAAAAGATATACACTCACCGACCACTTCAATGGATACACCTGGTCAACTGCTTGTTAACTCAAACATCTAATCAGCCAATCACAATGCAGCAACTCAGTGCATTTAGGCATGTAGACATGGTCAAGACAATCCACTGAAATTCAAACTGAGCATCAGAGTGGGAAAAGGTGATTTAAGTGACTTTGGATGTTGCACAGTTGTTGAAGCAGATGTTCTACAGGAGCAGCAGAAGCCCACACCAAGTGCCATTCCTGTCAGCTAAGAACAGGAAATTCACACAAGCTCACCTTCTATTGGACAATAAAAGACTGGAAAAACATTGCCTGATCTGATGAGTCTCAATTTGTGCTGTGATATTTAAAGGGTAGAGTCAGAATTTGGCATAAACAACATGAAAGCATGGATCCATCCTGCCTTGTATCAAAAGTTCAGGCTGGTGGTGGTGTAATGGTGTGGGGACAGTTTCCTGGCACACCCTGGGCCCCGTAATACCAACTGAGCATAGTTTAAACCCCATAGCCTACCTGAGTGCTGTTGCTGACCATGTCCATCCCTTTATGACCATGGTGTACCCATCTTCTGATAGCTGCTTCCAGCAGGATAATGTGCCATGTCACAAAACTCAGATCATCTTGAACATCACAATAAGTTGACTGCACTCAAATGGCCCCCAGAGTCACCAGACCTCAGTCCAGTAGAGCACCTTTGGGACATGGTGGCACAGGAGATTTACATCATGGATGTGCAGCTGACAAATCTGCTGCAACTGTGATGATATCATGTCAATATGGACCAAAATCTGAGGAGCATTTCCAGCACCTTGTTGAATCTATGCAATGAAAAATTAAAGCAGTTCTAAAGACAAAAGGGGGTCCAAACCAGTATTAGCAAGCTGTACTTAATGAAGTGGCCGGTGAGTGTATAGATCTATAAATATTCTTTATGTTATTTACTTAATTTATGTGGACTTATTTCAGTCAGCCTTCGTTTACGGTCACACTAGTTTCTCTCCTCTGCTCTGCGTTTCACACACACAGGGCAAAACAAAGCAGTAAAGAGGAATTATGACCCAAAATGTTACGTTACTGTAAGTGCAATAGAGGCTTCCCAACAACTGTTAATCTATCAGAAAATGGATTTGTCTTTGAAACTACACTGATTAGCTCTTCATTTTTTAAGGTAGGACCAAATCATGGTAGCTTTGCCAGCTTCACATTGCTCTATTAATGATTTGCTGTTATGAGAAATCCAGAGTGGCAATTGTTTTTTTTCTGTTTTTGTATTTTGTATAATTTTGTATTCAAATTTTTCTGGCCACTAACATTAATGAACAAGCTCTTTGCTGAACAAGGCCAACATACTGCAGCTATCTGTGGACTGTCTGTCTTGTGTCTGAAGAAAAGAGCCAGAAACTGCAGAGGCTGTCTGACCCCCCAGGCCGGGTTAAAGGTTCCTTGCCCTGTGCCACTCTTATTAATATAACCCAGCGCTGTCTGGTTACCATGCCTATTGAGAGCAGATGGAGCCCCACTGTTGCTTCTCCAATCAAAATAATGTCATTATAGTGGAATAATGGCTGTGGTTGCCAGTAAAGCCAGAGAGGGGGGAGAGATGAAGAGAAGACAGGGTGTTTTTATTGTCCCCGAGAGGCCAGTAAGATCCAATCAGCAGGGTGTGACTTACAGTCTAGGAGCCTCAAGCCCATCCACAGCACCTCCCCTCCACTCCAACTATCGCCTTCACAGACAGTCTGGGGAGCTCAGGGAGCAGCCTTCATAACAAGGAGAAAGATACTGTACATAAACACGCTGGGAGTACAATGGCCACTTTTCTGTTTGAATTTCATGCTGTATGAATTAATAAGCGGCTGTGGGTGATATGCATTTGTGGTTGCACAAGACTTTTGCATATAGGCAGCTAATAATGTGTGCATGTGTGTGGCTGTGTATTTGGCCAGCTCTCCAGTTATTGCTTTTGAAGTTGTTAATTAAACCCTCAACCATCTGGTAGCTCAATGAAATTACGCTGAGCTTCTCAGCCATGAAAAAAATCTGACTGACTGACTAAATTAATAAATAAATAGATTAATAATTTAATAAATGCTCCAAATATCCCTTGTCTAAGTGAGGGAATAACAAGAAGTCTTATTAATGTAAATTTAGTGCTCGGTGCTGTCACCCCAGTTGCGAGTTGCATGTTGAATGCATGCATTGCTGAGTGCATGCTCATAAGGGGTTACAGGTGAATCAAAGACAGCTGTCACAGTGTCAACCTTTGATCTCCCTCAATGTCTTCCTTCTCTCAATATATTCAACTCCTCACTTTTTCCTGTCTGTCACAAGCTGCATCCTTCCATGCATGGCATAAAATGCACACCTCATTTAGATTTCGTTGTGGGTGCATCTCTTTGTAGAACATGAGTGTACAATTTCAGGAAGTAAAAATGGTATACTGTATTTAATCTTTAATATTCTACTGCTGAATACATCCTGCTCCTATTGTAATATAGTTCAATATAAAATACTGTACCACATGTTTTATAGTCACTCATATTACACTAATGGCATTTTCCATATGGTCGCCTGGAAAATAATTAAATTTTTACTAGGCCTGCAGGATATGAGGAAAATCTGCGATGTGCGATAACATTGTTCAATATTATGCTGACAATATGACTTGTGATAAATAAACAAATATTGAAGTATGCACATTAGTTATAGAGTTCAGTTCAGGTTTTACCCCTAAGTTTCTGGAGCACTTAGGTGCTGAGGTAGCAGCTGTAAGATGTTGGGTGTTCTCTCTTCTAATAGTTGGGGTGGTGGTATTAGCCAGCTGTGGGATGCCCTGTATAATATTATGCATGGCTTTTTGAATCAGAGATTTTAATCTGAAGGGATTTCATAGTTAAATAAAGGTTTACAAACATCTTAATAGGTATTTCTATTACAGCTCGGTAATAATGTGGTAATAATATGGAAATAGCAAGCTATTACACCTTATTATCCAGGTGGTAATAATCAAAGTAATTATTAAAGTAATATCCAAAAATTATCAAGTAATATCTTGTGTGAACAATGGTTATAGTTGAGTAATACTGCACCAACATTTATGCAATTGGGTAATATATGTCAGTGGGCCAAAAACTGGTCTTAATAATGTGTAAATAATGCAAAACCAATTGGTATATTGATAACAATATGATAACTTGCTAGCAATAAAATTGTAAAATCTGTGCATTAGAATTTATATGTACTAACTTTAAAATGGTAAAATAAGAAAGGAATTCTGGTTGATTCATATTAGGAAATTATTATCATAATATAATGCTGTAATTAATCCCACCTTATGGCACCAGCATTCTTGTTCATTTGAAGGCAACAGTGTAAATATGTTCAGTGTTGTGGATTATTACCACAGCAGGCCCTGCTAGGGCTGTAACTACTAATACTATTGCTAATTGGTTTTGCCTCATAGGCATATATTTGTTTCCACATTATTACCTCCAATTTCTGGTCCTTTATTACCCAGTTACATAAATTTCAGTGTAATATTACTCAGCTGTACCACTGTTGATACACTGTATTACTTGTTATTACTCGGATATTACACTGTATTTAAGTGGTAATAACTCTCTATTTTCATATTATTACCTTCCACCTTATTACCCCACTATTACATTATTACTGAGCTATAAAATAACGTGCAACCTTTTAATGATTCTCCTCTTTCAGTTCTTTAGTGATACTCCTTTTGTTTTTGTGTTCATTACTAAAGAAATTAGATTATTATCATTTTTTAAAAAGAAACGCAAAAACAAATTAGAACAGGATTAGATCTGAATATCATTAAATGTAGTTTCTAGCAATTACTGCATTTATATAAAGTTGACAGATTAAGTTAAAAAAAAACCTCTCACTGGAAACAAATGTAAAATAGTAATTAACTATAGCCTCTGCTACTCATGTAGATTCATAGCCTGTACACACTGTTGCTAGAAGGAATGGGTGGCAGCTGTCTCAGCCTCCAGTAAAGTTTGTTTTCAGATCTGGAGAATTTAAAAATGTGCAGCACGTTAAGATAGCAGTTAGGCTACATATATACATACAGCTGTTGTTTTAGCTTTACTAAAAAGTTCAAATTAGGGATGTTATTGATTAAACAGTGGTAAAAAAAAAAAGTCAATAATTGAGTAGTCTAAAAGTAAGTAACACTACAAATTAAACACAATTTAATGGGTGAGTTATAAATATTACATTACAAGTTTTTAAAACTGTTAATAACATTATTCATTAACCAAATTGCATGTTAAATGCCACTAAAATATCTGCCTGTTTGTACTGCTTTTCTCACAGATGGGATACTGTACATAGTCATATTTATATTTATGTTTATATTTTTACTGTTGTTCTTAACTGTATCTTGTTTTTTAGTAGTTGAGGTTTATTCTGTTGTTTTTAAATTTATTTTTTGCTAAAATGTGCAATATACTGAATCATGACCCCTGTAACATGATATGTATTGCAGCAGATTCTTATGAATACACACTTTTAATGGTAATTAATAACACTTAGCTGTATTCTTGAAGGCTATTGCCTAGTTAAAGCATGCTACATTGGTTAAAGCTCTAATGTTTAAATATTGCTCAGGGAAACAGTAAATTGATAATACATCAAAATATTGGAATGTATTTTTTTGTTAAATAAAAGAAGAGGTGCTCTTTTGATAGCAACCTTGTATATTATGTTTTATGCTATTTCTATTTGTCCGTCAAAACAAAAAGTGGAGGTATGAGATATTTGTTGTTATTTGTTTGTTCATTTGTCTAGAAGGTAATGCTAATCTACCCAGATTCAGGGTTCTTAAAAAGTGGTTAGAGGCCTCCCTTCTTAACATCTCACAAGTGTGACAAGTAAATTCATCCAAAGTTGATGTCATACTATGATAAAGCACTAATACAGCTTGTACCAGGGAATGTAGCAGCCACTTCACTTCACTTCATACTTATTTGTTGAAAAAATAAACAGAAGAAAAATGATATCTTCCAACAGAATCTAACATTTACTGAAAAGAAACTTTGCTAACACTAAAAATGTGTTATGTGTGCATATTTCCTGTGCAGCCCTTAACCATATGCTGGCTCAATAAATTGGCTCTCAGTTACCAAAAGTTTGAGAAGTACTGACCTAGATGATATTAATTGAACTTGGTGGAGAAGTGTAGCAGGGTCAAAGGAAGAAATTCATTAAATGTTGTTGCAGATCCAGATCACTTTCTTCAAAACTGGGAATAAGGCATTGATCCTGCTGGGGATGCCCTTTCTCAGTGCCCTTCTAGTTGCTGTTTGTGGCTGTGATCCTAACGTTAGGAAGAAGAAGGGTACAAGTACACCAACAAGTTGCTGCAACTGTATTGTTGTATTTTGTGCTGATGATAATGATTTTGTGTTTGTTGCATGAACAATTTGTAGCCCGAGCTCCAGTACCCTTTACCACTCAAACTTGGAGCCAAGCAGAATTTAGAAAAATTGACAGAAATATGGACATCAGACCTTAGCAGATCAGGTCTGATGTCATAAATGTCTTCTGAAGATACATAAGATACCTTGTGATGCAAGTTTTTCCTCCTTAAGCATAGATATCCTGTAATCATTGGTATTTGGTGGTAAGACGATAAATATCCATGTAACATCATTTGGATTAGGATATTGTGGTCAATAGTGTGATGAATAATATGATCTTGATTTGTCATATATGTGATTAGGTTGTTTTGCTGAAAATAGAAGTCACATACCGCAATCATGAGTCAACTGTGCTGTTCCATTAAAAGTACTGATGATAGAAAGTTATTTATGTCCCCCTCCCATCCAACTCCACCACCATTCATGACATCATTGTAATATATTTCTTTCACATTTATGTTTATCTCCTTATTGGTCCTACCTCCACATAAGTACCATTGCTTTTACAGTTCTATGATTAGATTTGTCTGGAGCTGTACAGGCAAGTACATGATGTAACTGGTTGGGTACAGACACTAAAGCTGAAGCTGACAGACTGTTTCCTGGAATAATGACAGTAAGAACTGTGTTTTTTGGGTTAGTATTCACAGTCTTCAAGAGAACGACAGGAAACTGAGGCAGAATTAATTTAGTGTGACAATGAAAAAAATATGACAGTTACTGTTTTATTTTAAACCGTTATGTAAGAATGTGAAGTATTTTCATTGGATTTTAATTCCAAGACTTTGACTTATGAAATAGTTAAGCTTTTTCTCAAAGTAAAATGTCTATATACACAATCTACATATTGGCCAGATTGATGAAGTGGGGCAAATGCACCGATGGGAGTGGGAAGTTCTGTGACTGATCTAATTACAAGGTGCACATGTTTAAACAAAAACACAGTATTTCATTCCAGTAATGACAAAAGCAATCCACTGAGAGTAGCGCAAATTAGCAGGGTCAAAGATGAACAGACCTGATGAGAGAGCAAGTAATCAGCTATCAGAAGAGATATTGTGTACCAGTAGGTTTTACATGTGTTTCTCTCTGGAAATAGCCTGGCAATTAAAATCAGCAAGAGGCAGCTGAAGGAGAATCAATATGTTTTTGATATAAAGAATTTTTCTGTTAGGAATAGCTGGGGACCGTGCTTGCTCTTGGAGGTTGTGCCAGCTGTTCTCTGGATAAATCTGATTCATTCAGAGAACTGCTGCTTTTTTCAAAACTGCTGCATTATACTATATGTAGTATACTATGTATACTATACGACTCCCATATGGCGTGGTGGACTACAGTGCTGCAGATGAATTTGTTTTTGTTTTTAGAAAGTCTTAGTGGCTTTGTGTTTTCTTTTATTTCTTAGGGTGCTGGTGAGAGTAAGTTTTAGGGTTTATTGAGGATTCATTCAAGGAGGCAAACATGCACGCTAGCTAATTGGAGCCAGATCATCGTGCACTTGAATGTTTGCTGGAGTTAAATTATGGGAAACAAATTATTTATTTATTTATCTTGTTTTTGTTTTGCTTATTTTTTGTTTGTTTTTGTGCTGGTTTTTATTGTGCAAATGCAGCTATGTGTAGCACTGCTTGTCCAAGACAAATTTCCCATGTTGGGGCAAGTTTATTCTTATGTTATTCTTAAAACTATTCCACAATGAAGACCTAAAATCTGTTTACAACAGCTGACTTGTAGGATGTATAGAAGAACATAACAGATTTTTTTTACCAACAAATCCTGACCAATCCGAATATTAATAAAGATACTGTTACTGTTACTGTACCACGTGTGTGAATGTGGGTGTCGCACTAAATTTTGATTTAGTTTTAGTCATGGTCTTTTGACTAAAACATTGTTTAGTTTTAGTCATAATTTCGTCATCTAAATTCTTTTAGTTTTAGTCTAGTTTTAGTCGACTAAATATCAGAAGATTATCGTTGACTAAATCTAAAGTTGATTCAGTGACTAAAACATAAAGTGTAAAAGTTTGTCGCATTATTACCGGTGAGAGTTGCACCACACCGTTCAAAAAGCGTCTTATTTTCCTTCACATCAAATGTAAAATGTGTCCATATGTCTACTCTTGTCTTCTTGTCATGCATTGACATTTTGTCGCGTTTTCATGAGAAAGAGGGCGCATGGGACTTCCCTCCCCCCCAGCCTGTTTGTCGGGGGCAGATCAAATTGAGATTACTTCTGATTGGATCTCGTCTCTCCAGAACATTTTCATCTAGTTTTTATTTGTTGAAGAAAGTGTCAGTACATTTCGTCATAGTTTTTGTCTTCTCGCATTCATTTTTATTTGGTTATCATCTTGTTTTTCGTCAGAAAAAAAGGGTCGTTGACGAAATTAACACTGGTGTTAGCAGGTTGCAACTTCCGATATTTCTCGAATGCTTTTGAAAAAACCAGTGGCTGATTAATGAACGTCCGCCTGGAAAACATCCTCATCTTGAGTCAGTAACAGCTCCACAATTGTAAAGTGAAAATTAAAAAAAAAAAAAATCTCTAAAGTTAGTTCCCTAAGTATTTGGACAGTGATGCAGTTTTGCTTCTGTATATCACCACAGTGGATTTTAAATCAAACAATCAAGATGCGATTGAAGTGCAGATTTTGAGCTTTACTTCTTTAGCAGAAGTATTGCATTAACTGTTTAGGAATTAAAGGCATTTGTATATGTAGTCCCCCATTTTCAAAGGCTCAAAAATAATTGGACAACTGACTGACAGGCAGTTTCATGGACAGGTGAGGGCAGTTCCCTCAGTATTCAGTGACAAATTAGGCATATGAAAGGTTTGGAGTTGATTCCAAATAATGAACTTGCATTTTGTAGCTGTTCACAGGAACTCTTGATATGAAGTCCAAAAGCATGTGGATGCAAGTGAAGGCCATCATTAAGCCTGGCTTATGGTCACTGCATTGGTTGTGTCAGCCACTGTTTATACTGGCACTTCAGACACGCTGCAGTCTCCTATTACCACTTAGAAAAAACCTCCGCATCAGCACTGGTGTAGGAACAGAAGAAGTGGAAGCAGGAATCAAAGAAATTGTGGAGTACAAAAATATGTAAAAAGATGTACACGACAAGCCATAATGACACCAAAGTGGAGCACGTGTCAACAGGTGTGATGTTACTTTTGGTGTCGTTTTGGTGTTGCACTAAAAATAACGTTGCCACCCTAACCCGTTTGTTAGGGTAACAGTGGTGAGCATATACCAGGCGTTTACCAGGCTTATGCCTG
>VUQS01073955.1:21838-40253 GCA_015108495.1 Heterochromis multidens
TGCTGGTGGAAAAAAAAAAAAAAAAAAGAAATGTTGTTAAGCATACTCCAGCAGCACAACATCTATATGCAGCGATAAAACTGCTTTACTGATTTCCATGAACCAAGCCAGACTTACTGCAAGTGGAGAATTACAAACTTCAGTGTGCCACCCCCAGTGGCCAATTTACCATGTTTGCTCCAAATAAATGTGGGTGTTGTTTTGGCTAAGTGGCTAAAAAAAAAAATCAAGCCAGTGTGGAAGTGCCACTACATTCAATTCCTGGGATTGAATATAAATGCATGCCATTCTCCATTGACTCCCAAATTAAAATGCCTAACTTAACTTTTTTTTTTAACTCACCAATTTAAATTTTATTAAGGTTTAAAAATGTAATAATTTCGCATGCGGCCGCTTTGACTGGCAGGTAGATGCTGACAATGGGTTGTAGTGGGAAGCTATCTGCTAGGCTTCATCTCAGCTGTACTAAGTCGCTGAACTGGATCTCTCAACTGTTTGTGGTATTGGTGACTTTTAAACCACTTTCAATGGAATTAAAAGTATAACCCATGGCCTCTCATATGCCAAAGTAAGAAAGTAGGAAATAATTATTATTTTTTTAATGGTTAGTATTTAATTTAATAACAGAAAAGTTCCTTGTTTCCTTGATTCCCCTTTCAATAGAATTTTCTATTTTTTTTACAATAAAAAAATAAAATTTTCCGTGAATTCACAGATAATTATTGTTTTTTTTTATTACAGGATATAGTCCTGTATTTCTTAAAGTCTAAATCGAATAAGTCATGCTGATGGGTTTCTTTGGAGCAGTTATTTAAAATCTGGAAAAACTGAGATGAATTGTTAAAACTATACACTGAAAAGCAAGGGGAACAATTTGTACTCTTTTTTCTTGCAATAACATCACTGGTGTTAGATGAAAATTGGGCTGTATGTGACCTATGACTCCTGACTTAGCAGATATCTGTATATATGTGGAATGCGTTTAAATTGGCTATGGAGCCACATTGCTAAGAAAGCTTGTTAGCACTAACTGAAGTCTCTTCTGTGTGCTATGATTAGCGTTATTGTCTACTGTTTTTTATTGCCAGATGCATTTAAGAGTGACTTTGCAAGTTCAACTCCTGTATATTACTTCTAGTTACATTAATTTTCTTTTGTGTCTTTTTTGTTTATATACAAAAACCAACTAACCAGACAAACAAACTCACCAGGAGGGGACACCAGCTGATAGAAGCAATAATCATGATCAGGATAAGTTGTACCATCATCTCCACTTCATGGTCTCGGCTCCGCTGGGTCCTGTCCTGTCCACAGCACACCTTGATAAGGGTCACCACACTTACTGTGTTCAGTAAAAATGACACAGCGATAGAAGTCAACCCCACAAAAGAGAAGAGCAGGGAGAAGACCATGTCACTTCCATTCGAACTGATGTTGAAAAAACACCAGGTGCCAGGTATCTGTATGTGGTAACTCCCAATGCCTATAAGGGGCAGCAAAGCAATACAGCCAGCGACCAACCATACCAGCAGCACCATAGAGACTGTCCGACTCTTGGGCATGTTGGTGGAGCGTGCAAATGGACGGGTGATCCCAGTGAAGCGCTCCACGGCCATGGTGGCACTAAGCAGCAGTGGACACAGTCCATAGAAGACCATAGACATACCCATGAAGTTGCAGAAGTGGCAGCTGGGGTCTAACTGGCGCCAATTAAAATGTGTAAGATGGAAGGAGACCACAATTGAGCCTGTGACCAAAAGACCCATAAAGTCAGTAACCACAAGACCGCCCAGGAAGATTAAGAAGAAAGACCGTGAGCGATTACGCGTTCGCCGGAAAGATTTGACAAGAACAATAAAGGCAATGAGATTTGAGGTGATTCCCAAAGCGCTGAAGATGGATGAGAAGTATACTGAGTTGATGGGATGTGTGTAATTGAATGGAGGGCTTCTGATGGAGTAGCATTGTGGGGTGTTGTTGGCATCTGAAGTATTCATTATGGCCAGCTGGTGCGCACTTGTTGATTTCAGGTGACTCTGAGATGGAAAGACAATACGAGTTAGAAGAGTATCATTTCTTTCTTTTACCTAAAAAAAAAGTATCTATAATTATATATAAATAATAAAAATAATCAAGACAATTATTAATAACCAAACACCAAAATAGCTGTAATTAGACAGCCACACAATTCCCAGTGTAGGTACACTGCTATATTACCAGATGGATTTTTTTTTTAATATAATTTTTTTTTAACTACATGTAAAAAAATTTTCATTGTGTATTGCATGGTTAGCTTATTTGTACCACCAGACAGTCAAATCCTATTGTTCTCACATGATATGGTAGCACTGCTCCCTCATAGCACAAAGATTTTGGGTTAAAATCTGTCAGTTTTCTAAGGAGTTTAGATAATTTGGCAAATCATTCTCTCAATATATTTTTATCGAATTTTTGCTGGTTGGGTTGAATCTTACAGTATAAACAACCTGAGCAAAGGTGACACAATAATCTGTCAGAAGAGTTGGACCAATGTTGTTGCACTTCAGATGTGGTGGCTTTCAAAACAAAAACTATGTGTTTACTCTAAAACAGTTCTAAATGGTGCTCTTCTAACTTTTTTATTTATTTGCATGCTGCAGAACATCTGGTGGCTTCTAGTCACTTTTCCATTTTCTATACTTATTTCTATTCAGAGTTATTAAAACCACTTTATCTGGAGGTAAAATCATTGTTACTAGATATCAGTGGATCCAATATTTTTAGGATCAACAAGACTGATTGTTTAAACTATGAAAATAAACCTTCAAAAGGCAAAGTAACAGCTCAGATACAGCATGTACATAGCACCCACTCAAAACACATGTAGACAGTGACAGTATGGGGCAGAGATGGAATGAGTGACAGAGAGACTGAAATAGACAGAGAGTAGGAGAGCTGGCATATCCTGGCAGGAAGTTCAGTTTTGTTGGCACTAACAGGAAATAAACATAGAATGACATAATCAGTCTGTGATGTTACTCTTGGTGTTCTTTCTCCATTTAAAAGGGAGTCTCAGGATGGTAATATGGCAAACAAATATCCTTAGATTTCCTTAATCTAAATATTTGTTTCAGGGCATATCGTGAAGATATTGATTTCATCCTGTAATAGCTAAATAAATAAAAAGGAACTCGACAGAAGATAAAAATGATTCAAAGAAAACCCTACAGTATGATCTAAACAAAAACAGCCCAAAGTGGAAGAGTTGAAGGATGTCACTGAAAAACATATGCCTGTGTTATACTATATACTGTATATAAGCATTATAAAATTCAATGCTTTTGCCTGTGCAGCAATTTGTTACCTGATTTACAAACCCAATTCCAAAAACGTTGGGAAGTTGTGTAAAATGTAAATTAAAAACAGAATGCAATGATTTGCAAATCTCATACACCAATATTTTATTCACAATAGAATATAGAAATTGTCTTGTTTAAATGAGAAAATGTAAAATCTAAAAAAAAATGCTGGAAAAGTGAGTGGTACTAAAAAGAAACATCTGGAGGAACATTTTGCAACTAATTAGGTTACCTGGCAACAGGTCAGTAACATGACTGGGTATAAAAGAGCATCTTAGAGAGGCAGAGTTTCTCAGAAGTCACAATGGGCAGAGGTTCACCAGTCTGCAAAAAAACTGTGTCTACAAACTGTGGAACAATTTCTGAATAATGTTCCTCAATGTAAAATTATGAAGACTTTGAACATCAAATAATCTACAGTACAATATATCATGAAAAGATTCAGAGAAGCTGGAGAAATATCTGTGCAAGAGAGACAATACCAAAAATCAATATCGTAATCTTCAGGCCCTCAGGCCACACTACATTAAAAAAAACCATGCATGATTTTGTTGTGGAAATCACTTTAGGGGCTCAGGAACACTTCCAGAAATCATTGTCTGTGAACACAGTTCACCGTGCCATCCACAAATGCAGGTTAGAGCTCTATCATGCAAAGAAGAAGCCATATGTGAACATGATCCAGAAAAATAACTATCTTCTCTGGGCCAAAGCTCATTTAAAATGGACTGAGGCAAAGTGGAAAACTATTCTGTGGCCAGATTAATAGAAATTTGAAATTCTTTTTGGAAAACATGGACCCTGTGTCCTCCAGACTAAAGAGGAGACAGATCATCTGGACTGTTATCAGCACACAGTTCACAAGCCTGCATCTGTGATAGTATGGGGGTGCATTAGTGCCTAATGAATTGGCAGATTGCACATCTGGAAAGGCACCTTCAATGATGAAAGGCTTTAGAGCAACATATGCTCCCATCCAGACAACATCTTTTTAAGGGAAGTCCTTGCATATTTCAATAAGACAATGGTAAACTGCATACTGCAGCTATTAAAACAGCATCACTTTATAGTTGAAGAGTCCGGGTGCTGAAATGGCCTGCCTACAGTCCAGATCTTTTACCAACTGAAAACTTTTGTTGCATCATGAAACAAAAAATGCTGCAAAAGATCCAGGACTATTGAGCAGCTAGAATAATATATCAGACAAGAAAGGGACAACAATCCTCTTCCAAAAGTCCAGCAGGTGTCCTCCTCAGTTCCCAGATGTTTACAGACTGTTGTTAAAAAATGCCACACAGTGGTAAACATGGCCCTATCCCATCGTTTTTGAGATGTGTTGCTGCCATCAAAATCAAAATAAGTTAATATTTTTCTAAAAACTGTATATTTTCTCAGTTCAAATATTTGATATAGTTTCTGTGTTCTGTTGTGAATAAAATATTAGTTTATGACACTTGCAAATCATTGCATTCTGTTTTTATTTACATTTTATACAACTTCACAACTTTTTCGGAATTGCATTTGTACTAACATTGTCTTTGGCACTATTTATAAAACATGTCAGTGAATCCTGTAAAATTTTATATTACAATCAGAAGTTTGCATTAGACCCACAGATCATACCAAAGTGAGACGTTTTTATCAGTGCACAGTCGGTTAAAGATAGATAAACTGTTGATGTTATGTTTGTGAAGTAGTTTTTCCAAAAGATGAATCTTAGGAGGAAGATAATGATAGGAGGAAATAAAAGACAAGACAGGGAATTGTATAGATTTTCCAAAGAGAAATAATACAAGTTTCTGATGCCATTAATAGCATGTTATGACACTAAAGTGCAGCAGAATAAAACTGAAAGTTGTCCTAGACAGTTATGTATTGTATATCGGCAGCAGTGAGTGATAATTGTCCTGACACTTACAATTTCAATAACCAGAAATTGTTCAAATAAAATGTGGCTGCAGGATTTTCCTCCATAGGGAAATTTCTTTCACTTTTTCATGCATTTGCAGTCTTTAGGCTATTATTTTGCTTCTACACTTGAAACCATAACAGAGCACACTGGAATGCACAGAACATTTAACAATCAGGAAGACATGTTTAGTTACTTGAGCTCAAATACAGGAGCACTTCAGAAGAACTAGGTTAACTGCTCCTGGACTCAGGTTTTCCCTTTGTGTCAAAGCAAAATAATAATACAATCAATCTAAATGGTCTAACTTTTGGCCAAGTGTGCATAGCGGTCCTGCATAGTTTCACACGCCAACTGGGCACACATTGGTACCTTGTTAGGAATGAAAATAACTGAACCACTAAAACACCAAACATGTGCCTGCTTTTAGCCTGCTCTCAAGCAGTATTCTTGTGAAGAATCAAATTTATCCTCCAAAATAGTTTAGGAGAACTTCATGCCTAGTGCTAAAATACTGAAAACACCTCTGCTTCTGCCTCTGCTTAAAAGGAGATCATAAAATTACATTAAGTACACCCATTATTTGCTCATTTATCAAAAATGAAACAAAAGGTAACCTGGATGAATATTTTTACTGCTATTTTGGGGTGTGGGTGAGCAGTGGAAACCAGATATAAATCACCCATGAAACTGAGATCCGAGTCCTCTGGATGAAAGGATTTTTTTCTTTACTACATCAAGAATTTCAGGACTTTCATTTAATCTCACAATCGCACAGAAATTTTGCGCTTTATATTTCCATTTTGGGAAATTAACATTCTGTACACGTCATGACTCATAATGCCCAAAAAACTGTGGCAACATGTTTTTGTCACAGAAAACTTAAGATGCATAAATTGAGACAAGTCATTGCACCATTTGCCAAAAGGTAACTACACTAAACAATCAAGCCCTTCAACTCCTTAGGGAGTGTTATACGATGAGGCAGATTGCGCTTGGAGCCAGCTCTTGTATGACCTGGAAAACGTTTTTAAAGTGCCATTAGCCAAAAGTGCCTGTTAGAATCCCAAATCAATATGTCATACAGTATATTGCTTCACTAAGACAGTAAAAAGGGTTTCTATTGGACCTAATGGAAAACCGCAGAATGCATTCATGAGTTGTGTATTTGCCCTGAAATGTTGAGAATGTTGAATGTGTACAAAATCATGTAAACCCATGTTTTCTAAACAGAGGCAGGGTTACTGCTGGGGAGTTTTTTAGAGGACAGTGATGTATAATGTATTATATTTATAATGTATATTTATAATGTATTATATTTTTGCACCTTCTTAAAGAAAGAGATGGGGTGGTATAGCAATAGAGGGATTTTTCCTGTTTTTTCAAAAGGATTTTTCATGCTGCTTTAAGGAATTGCTGCCTTTATATTTTGCTTTGTAGGATTTTATTAATTGCAGAATAATATTTTGTGAGACTGAAAGTCTGACTGAAACCCTGTCTTAACTTTCAGTGACCAGTACAACTCACAAACTAATTTAACTTTTCTCTAGATTCTAGAGCTTTGCCTTGTTGTGACATACATTAAATTCTCAAAAAGAAGCAGCTCTGGTGTAAAGTGATGCTGTGCACTGCTGAGTTTCTGAAACTGAGTGAAAACAAAGATTTTGCATCATAGGTTAAAAGCATATGTTAACTTTCTAGTAAATAAAGCTCTCTGTGTTTGATTTTAATATGTGTACCATCAGTGAGAGTTGATTCCTGAACCCTGGCCAGTGTTACAACAGTGTGTTACCCCCGTTGGAGAAACACACTCGAAGTCAGCTCTATGAAATACATAGTTCAGTAGAGTTTGTAGGGTCTTTACCTTACAATATAAAGTGCCTTGAAGCGACTGTTGTTGTGATTTGGTGCTATATAAATAAAATTGAATTGAACTGAGTCCAAGTATGTGTGTTTATCCATATTTTATCAGTGCTTGATATAGAAAGAGACATTTGCAAAACTTACTGCAACAACATTAAGCTGTGTGGCTTCATAGTGCAGTGGTTCACACATTTGCTTGGCAAGTGAAAGGTTGCTGGTTCAATTTCAGCCAGAGACACAAATCCCCTTTGGGGTTGTATCAGGAAGGCCATTGAACATAGAATTCTGCCAGAATCATACTGACTGACCCCTTGTGACAAGGGAGTGGCTAAAAGTTTATTTTTAATGAAACTAAACAAATGGAGGTGACAAAAATATGTCTATGCTGACAAATAAGAATCATAAATTAACTGTGCCTCTGATATACCATAACATACAGCATAATTTGTAAAATTACAAGCAACATCTCTTTAGTCCTCTGTAGTTTGCATACACTCCGTAATACAAGATGAAAAGCTTCCTTTTACAAACGGTATATACAGATTATTGAATATTAAAAAAGATGTATCTTACCACCAAAGAAGTATTTTTAAGGACCACTTGTCTTGCAGCTGGAAAGATTTTACTTCTCCATCCTGACCATCTCCTTTAAAAGATCAATATTTATACTAATAGTGATTACTAGAAGACATGGAATAGATACCATGTACCACAAGTCCAATCTGATGACAAAAAGACCTATATTGCAGCCGGCTGTTAGTAGTAACCCTGGTTCATCTTCACTCCCTTCCCCCAGCTGTGTCCTCTCCTCCTTCTATTCAGATACTCATCTCCACCCCATCCAGCCCTGCTTCCTTTTACACAGTACACTCCTCCCAGGAAGAGGGGGGAAGGCTCTAGGAAGACGCACTTTTTTTTTCCATGTAGAAGAATGACCATTAGAAAAAAGTTGCAACACATCAAAAAGTTGCAGAATGGGGGAAAATGTTTGCTTTTAAATTCTGCCAAGTATTTTAAAAATGGTGATAGGCAAAAAGTAAATAAAAATAAATAAATAAAATAAAACACATGGACAGCCATCAGCTTGTGTTAATCAGAACAAAGTTGGCCCTCAAGCATTTTATCTGCTATTTTGGAAAACAGGCAGCAAGACAGATGTTTTGAACGCAAATAAACACTGCAAGACCACTGACATTTGATTTAAGACTCTGTTTACATCCACACTAATATGTTTTAATTCTAAAACCATATATTAAAATGAAAACAATCACAGTTTCAGAAATAATGTTCAATCTCTATACAAACATGCCTGAAAACAGGAAGAGGGCTGGTTGTTTGTAGAAAATGCTGTGAATACGAGGAGGAACATCAATGGTGAAAACACCAGAGATTCCTTTGCTTGCAACACAATGAGGTGAAAGTGTTACTGAAAGCAACACGAGTATAAAGGATTGCAGACAGAACAGTACCAGAATCATTATCCATTATCCATATCCAGGAAGCCATGGCAAAGGATGAGGGGCAGACACACACAAAAAAGAGAAAGGACGAGTGTAGCTGTAATACTTTGTGGATAGCAATAATTTTTGCAAGTGATAAAATCCAATCAAAATGTGGCATTGTTTCCAAAAATCTCACATTCTGCTTGTCAACGCCAAAGCACACTCCCACAGTTTTCAAATTAAAACTGGGCCAGCTACATTTCCAAAGTCTGTTTTATGGGCTGTAAGACATCAGACTCTACTGCAGGCATACATGTAGTTAAAGTTGCAGATTTTAAAGCACCAAAATATTAGTCTGCATGTAACCTATATTTGGAGCATTGATGCATTGGAAAGAAAATCTGAATGGCAACAGCAGATGTTTTAAATTTTTGGTTGCTGGTTTTAAATAGAAACTGGCTTGTAAACAGTCCAAAGTAAGTAAATAACTTGTTTTAGACACGCATATGCAATGCAGATGTGCATCGTGGCTGCTAAATTCTTTTTAGCCTAGGTGCAGGCCTGTGAATTTTTCCACAATGTGCGTAAGTCTTACACAAATATGTCTAAACAATGACAAATACTTATTTGTTTTCTTTTAAATAACTGAGAATGTATGATAAAATCAGGACTTATTTTTCATCTCATAGCTAGGGGAGTAGCAGGGAGATGCTACAGGAACCATCCTGCCTTTCTTCTGTGTCTGAGGGAAGAGACAGAAGAAAAACTCAACCTGCACAGAGCAGCATGTGGAAGAGGCTAGCTACACTAAAGAGGAGAGGGAGGGAGACCACCTCAGAATCGTCATCAGAAATTCAATGGGGATGTGGAAAACACCACTAGAGGCCAACTTCAAGCCAACTGCACAAGTCACCATCAAGTGTGGGATTTACCAAGGAGATGCTCTGTCCCCACTGGTGTTCTGCATAGGCCTGAACCCCCTCAGTCAGATCATTAGCAAGACTGGCTACAGGTACCGACTATGGAATGGAGCAATCATTGGTCACCTCTGCTACATGGATGACATCAAGCTGTATGCCAGGAGTGAACAAGACATAGATTTACTGATCCACACCACTAGGATCTACAGCAACGACATCGGAATGTCATTCGTCCTGGAGAAGTGTAATCGGATAGTAACAAAGAGAGGGATCTCCACATGGGGGAGATCGCAAACGTGCAGTTCATGCAAAGACAGCCCAAGAATTTAGAGGAACTGGAGGCATTTTACCAAGAAGAATGGGAAGCTTTACCTTCTGAGACAATAAAGTGCCTCATCCACAACTACCACAAAAGACTTCAAGCTGTCATTGATGTTAAAGGAGGAAATACACGGTATTAAGAACTAGGGTATGTAAACTTTTAATTTGGATAGTTTCTGTTGTCATTATGATTTAAAAAGGGCAAACACAATTGTTTGATGACACATAGGACACATTAATACAACTTGATCTTTACATGTTATCCAACCACAATTCCATCAGGACCCCATCATTGTTTGGGAAACAGCATGTTTTATATTTTCCTAACTGCATACTTGTATTCTGGTGATGCTCACTGTGCACACTGTGTGCAGATTCATTTTAATAATAAATTTATATTTGACTTCATACTTACCTTAAAATTACCATAAATACATATTCTAAAGAAAAGCAGTATATTTGAGGTTTACACTAAATAAGAAAAGCATTCATAAAAATTGTGTGTAGCTTTATGTTTATATTTTATTTATTATTTATCAAGCACCTGTTGCACATTTTTTCCATGAAGATATTTAAATGTGAACTATATTTGTTTTTGCAGGTTTTGAGGACAATTGAATATAAATTACTAGTTTTTGATAACTTTGATCTTCAGTACTTTAACCATAACCATACATTTAAAAAGTATTCCTCAAACATGTAAATGTCATATTGTTGAAAAGGGTAGAACTGTATCTTTTAATGCCTTTGTGGAGTTTTGAATTCTTGCATGGCATGTACTTTCATCATTGTTATGTAGTTTTTTTCAGAAATCATATCAGCAAAGATCCTATAAATTTATATCTCTGTAGCACCAGGTTTGACCAAGACTCCTCTGTCAGCATTGCAGTTGCAGCCTCATCAGCAGGGGGCATCAGGTCAGTTTGCAAACATCAAATATTCTTAGCTTCAGTTCATTTTGTGTCTCTTCACAATATCTGATACCCTCCAATCACAAATAGTATTATTTTAACATCCTTGAAGGAATGGTAGCTATCAGTTTTTAAGATTCTTCCAGTTCACCACATCACTGTATTATGTCATGACTGAGAAGAAAGTGGCTTTAATAGTTCTAGTCTCTGCTGTCTTCTAGTGCACAGAATTGGCATACAACCTCCAGTTCTTGCTTTGCAATCAAGAGTCTCTCGTGCCCTCCTTTTCCACACATCATCTTTTCTTTCTGTCTGTCTGTTTTTGTTTTTGTTTTGTTGTTGTTGTTGTTGTTGTTGTTTTGTTTGTCTTGCTGTCAGACTGATTCTGATGATGGAGAACAAGGTGAGTTCTCTTTGGCGTCACCACCAAACACTAACACACTTTTCTGACTTCAACACACGTTTTTGTATTTTAATACTTCTGTGCTTCACCACAACCACATACGTTCCTTTTCAGTTCTGCATCCAGTTTTCCACTTAGTGTCTGTGGTATTATGAATGTCTTCTGAATTATTTTCACTCCAAATTTTTGCTTAGCTCTGACACCTGTTAACTGCATCCCATATTTGGACCTCAAAATGTTGTGTGACACAGATCTCTCTCTCCCTGTGTGTGTTACTCTAAATTACCATAGAAATATATTAAAGCCTCATAGTCAAGGGAATAAGGAGAGGAGACATAAAGTTTTAAAGACTCTGCCATTCTTGCACTGCCCTCCACCGGGAACATGTGAAAGCTCTTTTACTGACAGCTGGAGCTATAACTGCTACATCCTGAGTTTGGTGTCAAATGCAGCATTAAATAAGGGACATCTCCAAAGAAGAAGAAGACAATTGAGCAAGTGTACAGTGACAACAATAACCTAGCATTATGTTTTCAGCTCACAACAGGCTGTACAGTGCCACTGTCTTCATAAAGCAAAAATTAAATTTCTTCTTTAAATACACCTATTCAACAGGAAGTCGTTACTTACTTTAATAAAACATATCCTCATATGGGGACAATAGTTTTATTTTTCAGCAGAAGATAATAAAGTCAATAATGTTTTAAAAAATATTAACATTTTATTAATTGGAATGAAGTACAGGGTGCAGAAAAATCAAAATGTAATGTCCCCATATGAGGGTGTAGGATCTCAGGAGGTTAATATGACTCCTAAAGTTATTCATATATACATGTGTGTATTTTAAGGACTTATACAAATTCAGAATAAACAATACACTGAGACAATAACTAGTAGCATAACAAGGCAAGTAGTCTATCTTCTGGTATCTCTACCACACTCTTGAGACTGTGCTTGGAGACACAGCAAACCTTCTTGCAACTGCACCCATGGATGTGCCTGGTTGAGCTGGACTACCTGTGCAACTTGAATGAACTGCTTGTACCTTCTCAAGCTTCCAGTAGTGACAAGGACACTAGAAAAAAGCAAAACTAGAAAACAAAATAAGGATTGATTAGAAGAGAGAACTGGTCTTTGGCCACCTTTCCTTGCGGGTGAGCAACTGCTTCATTGTGTTTAACAGCGAACTGTACCTGTATCTACGAGTGTCCAAACATCTTTAGGTTTCTGTAGCACCATGGAAACTTTCAATGTTCAGTGTGACTCTAAATTTAGAATACCCTTGGTTTTAGCTGCTAGATTGTTTGTTTTTAATTTTTGTTCTGTTTTGTTTGTATGGCTCATTAAAAGCCATTTGGAACAGAGCCTTTTTTTTTTATAACAAATGGTTAGAAGTTTTTCTGTTGTGGTCTATTTATAATAGAATGAAATGTTCAGTAAGTAAGTAAGTAAGTGTGTCCTAATTGTTTAAGAGTTGTCATTGTAAAACTAAATCACATCATACTGTAATTTGTCATTCAGCCACAGAGTAGTTTTAAGTAAGGGAAAAATTATATAGTGATGAAGTAGTCTTACAGCAATGGTAGATTAACAAAATGAAATGTAGTAATGCTGTATTACAGCGGTATTAAGACATTGTTATACAAAGTGAAGCAATCATTTTGTTAAATGCAACTCTTTCAATGTTCATATTCATTAAATACACATGGTTTTATGTGGAATCATGTCTGATCAGTATGTACTTGATACATTCTGTAAGTAATAGTCTATTGTAATTACAATAACATTTTCTGGATAATTTTAAAAAAGGTAAATCCATCAAATTTATATCAAAATACAAGTAAAACCCCATTTTACACTTGATATAATCAAAAATGAACAGTAGATTGTTATAATTATAAACCCAGTTACTATTTTAACAACAGTATTTTGACTTTTTTTTTTATAGGTGGTATATCATTTTATTACATTAATTACAGAATATATGTACAAGATTTTTTTTTCCATAAAATTCCATAATAAAACAAAACTAATAACAGTGCTTTTCTGCAATTTTAAGCCTGATTTATTGTATTACAATAGTGTTTGACCATATCATTAGGTAATTTAATTGTTTTTACACATGTAAATAACTTTCACTATTGAAAAAAAATCTGTTAAATTTTATGGTATTTTTCTAGCACCCCAGCTGCCAGAATATTTTTTAAATTATTTTCTTTTACAGTGTATGCATGCCATCACTGGTGAGATTGGGGAGGGGACCAGAGAAAAGTACAGAGTGTGACATTGTTTTTGGCAAAATTATACACCTATTCAATATTAATTTTAGTGACCTCTAATTGATGCAGCTGTGTGTCATTGTGCTATATATATAAAATTGAATTGGAATTGAATTGAATCAAATTTGCATTTATCCCTAACCAGCAGTTTCAAACTGGATTCATTGTCACCTGCTCTGGCTCCTGGAATACATTTGACTATGGAGTTGGAGTCTCTAGCTTCACATTTCTATGTATTGAGTCACCAACAACCTGTTCTTTTCCTCTGTGAGTGTGTCGCCAAGTGGGAACAACCAATTTGAAATGTGAAATGGGTTGGTGGTGCACCTAGGGCTTCTCCTTTGGACTACGCTAATTTGACCCGCACCAGCTACAGGTGCCTGGCTGACTACTGGTTCATTTTCAAAAGTGCGGAGCCGTGTCTCCAATTTACTGAGCCTGTCCTCTAAAACTACAAACAGACATTTATTATAACTATCACAAGTACTAAAGTAGGCCAAGGAGTAACTAAAAATTTGACACACTGAGCAGCCTTTTGCAGCTTTATTAGTACAGATCAAACCTCTTGTGTCAATTAAAGAAACAATACCTTTTTCCCACATTAGTGGCTGGATTATCCCATTTTCTCTTTCTAATCTGATTAGATCAAGTTTTCACTTTTCTGTAAAGGGAGTAGGACAGAATGCTAATAAGTTATTTGTCCTCTGGCCACTTTGAGGCTAATTGACTGCTTAAATCTGATGCTCCACACCCCAAATTAACCAAATTATTGTTTCTTTAATCAGCGCAGCAATTTTCAGCTCTGCTAATTGGTAAGATGCTTCTAATCATATATTAGCCATTTGACCTGAAAAAACTTGCATTAAGTACCACAGTGTGACATTACAACGCAGCAGTGATTGCTACTAAAAATCAGCCTCTCTATGCCTGCGTAGATATTTCATTAAACAACATAAAAACGTCTGTGAAAACATTATTGATAAACTTAATGTAATATTACATCATAGCAAATGTGGCTTTCTTTGAAAAACAAGGACTTTTCTTACTGACCCCAAACTTTTGAGCAGTAGTGTGTGTTGTATCCATGCATCTGACTGTATCAAACAAAGACTCACATTTTTTTTAACTATGGCTTTTAACAACAATTGAGTTGAACACCACTAGAAAAGATTCCCTGTGTTCATGGACTCTGTTTCAATCCCTGATGAAGGCTTGTGTGCCGAAATGCATTAAAGTTTTGGGTTAAATATGACTGCGGCATAAGAATAGAGGCATTTTCATTTTATATGAAAAGAGAGTGCCTTGGAGTTTTTTTTTTTATATATATATATTTTACTTTTCATCTATGGTTGAAGAAAGAGACTCTAAACCGTGTTATTTACTTTATTTCATAATAATTGTACCTATTCACACCAATGAGGGTCACAGGAGGCTCATAAATAGGGTAAATAGTTTTCTTTCAGGAGACGCAGATTTAAAAACATTTTGAAACCATACACAAGCTAAAAAAAGACAGAGACTAAGGTCACTGGGACAAGCTAAACAATTTTTAAATTTGCATTAGGCAAAACTGAAGTGTTGCTGGCTTCACATCAGACAAAAACAAAAAAAAGAAACAGGAACAAGGCAATTTTTCATATCATTACATTTTTCACATCATTACATGCATCCTTGCATGTTTTGTGCTTTCATTATTGTGTAGTTTTGTGTGGAACTCCTATCACACGTAGCACACGTTCCTCCAGGTGTGACCAAGACTTAGAAAACATATACAAACGGATGTAAAGTCCAAGGATATTGTACGAGAGCGCAACAAACAAATTTTTTAATTTGCATACAGCAAAAAATAAGGGTTGCTTTTCTTTACATTAGAAAACCAAATGATATTTTTGCATGACAGGGCAAAGTCATTGTTCATACTGTCTTGCCGTTCACTTGCTGGAAAATAACAAGCAAACGGCAAGAGAACAAACTGAAAGAGCATTAAAGGAAAATAATGATTCACATTGTTCACTTGATAAGTTAATTTCAAACACACGGGGCAGTTTTTGTACCTGTAGTAGTAAACACAGTTATATATATTGTTTAAGAGTAATATTTTTTTAAAGTATTTTCTCTCAGCTGCCTTTTCCAACTTTGTTTATCATTCTTTTTTAAATTTTTCTTAATGTCCCTTTTTTTTTCTTCTTCTTTATCTTATCTTTACCTTTTCTTTTGTGTCCAAGCATGTCTATAAAAATTTCTATAAACATTTTATTGTTTAATCATTAAAAAAAAAACTGCAGTGAAGGCTCACGTCTACATATACAAAAAGCTATTACAACAATATATCTGGTACAAGTTAAGATAGATGAATGGATTGATTTGTTCTAAATTTGACAAAATATCAACAACTAAAGACATATGGATGATATACTATACTCAGTGTAATTTAACAGAAGTATCAGCAATTCAGAGCAATTTTGAAGCATTAATTACCATGAAATATTAACCATATAAAATAACAGAGAGTCCACATGATACAGATATTTGAAGTTTAATCATATATTCATAGGACAAATTGTTTATGTGTTTGTTTTTACAAGTATAAAGTTTATCAGAAACATGTTCCACATTTTCCCATTACAAGATGCACATTACAGGTTAGTTACTTTTTACAGTGAGCGACGTGTTTGCATTGTTTCATATATTTATTCACATTTTTATACAAAGTTTTTCCACAATAGAAAAAACTTCACTGACATGCGGATGGGGATTGTAAACAATGTTTTGTGCTCTTCTTCCTACCAATCAACTTCAAGACACAAATTTTAGGTTTGTAAAGTGGGTTACTAAGTTAGCTGTAAGAATGAACAACCTGGTCTCATGGCAGTTTATGATATAATCACGATTTATCCAGCAATCACACACATTTGTCCACACGCACTCCTCAACAATGACTAACAGAAGAGTTCACCCTTATAGCAAAACCTATGAAGTTTCTTCAGCTGCCTCTGATTGGCATACTGTTTCCATGGAGAACATGTGCATAAAGCCTGCAGTTACACTCTGTTATTTTCGTTTCAGATTACTTGCTCCCTTACCAGGTCTGCTCGTTTTTGAGCTAAGTGGCTCTGCTTTTCCTCCCCTAAATCCAAAGATACAGCTTCTTTATCCTTGTCTAGAGAACAACATGCAGAGAAGGAGAAGCAAAGTTTGGAAGGCCTGATGGTTCACCATACTGCCAGTAAGGCTTCGAGATATAGTCTCAAGTTAGTGAAAGTATGAAGAACAGAGTGAGTGGGTAAAAAACTGAGTGTCCGTTTCATTTGTAAGTATAACTCAGATACAATAACTGTTAGTTTCACTCACTTAAAGTATTTGGAATAAAAATCTTTACATATGACAAACTTAGATGTTGTTACTTAATTTTCTCCTATTCCTCTTAATTTTCCATAAGCATAATAAGCTACAATCATTCACATTTCATTCCACTATAGACGAAACATCTTCCACAAAGATTATGGGGGCTTACACTTTGTTGTGTGAGGATTTCTCCAAAACATGTGTTGATCATATTTATTGATAGTTTGGTATAATAAGTAACCTTGTTTAGAATTGTGCAGCACTTATCTGTGCCATTGTTTCACAGATTATGATTATCAAGATGTGACAACAACAAAAGTGGCCAGTAGGTGTCACTGTGGAGATGGATTTCAGATTGTTTCAAATCCAGTTTTGGCACCATTGCTTTGAACATTTTAGTGTTTCACAAAGCCTTGCTTTACTAGGATCTAGTGAGGCAAAATAAAGAGAATTAAGCACGTTTTTGTCCATTTAGGGAACATTATCTATTCTTAACTGATTTTTTTCTATACATTTTAGCAATCAGAATTCTTATACTGAACTGAAACTTGCTTGAGATAACTTACATGTATCTGCTTTTAAACTCATTATCTTCAATGTAATGTTCTTGTTTAATGGGAATAGGGGTTGGGCTGATTCCATGGCCTTTTGCATGGTTTTATATGTATGTGTGTGTGTAGGTGTGTGTGTGTGTGTGCAAAAATCAATTGTATGTATCATGTCCATCAATTAGACAGATAGATGGACACAGCAAGACTGTGATCCCAGGAAGCAATTTAGGCTGTGGTTGATTAATTAATTAATTATATAACTTTACAATTTTATGCTCCTATACTGAGGAGTGTAAATAATCAATAATTTTGTTTTTTTACTTACAATACAATTACAGTAAAAAAAAAATCATATTTTATCAATGACAAACAAACAAAAGTGGTAACTGGATAATGTGCTAAGACAGTGCTGTTACACAATAAATGGGTTTGGCACATTTTTTCAAGTAGCCTACCTGTCTTGTCTGACAAATGCACACACACACTACAGGCAGCTGTAGCTCAGGAGGTAAACTTTGACTCAGCCACTTCAAAACCTTAATTTTGTGTTTTTTTGAGCCATTCAGAGGTGGACTTGCTGGTGCATTTTGGATCATTGTCCTGCTGCATAACCAAAGTGCTCTTGGGCGGACATTCACCTTCAGGATTTTCTGGCAAAGAGCAGAAAATTATTCCATCAATTACAGCAAGTCGTCCTAAAGCAGCCCCAGACCATCACACTACCACCACCATGTTTGACTGTTGCTATGATGTTCTTTTTATGAAATACTGTGTTAGTTTGATACCAGATGTAACGGGACTCAAACCTTCCAAAAAGTTCTTTTGCCTCGTCAGTCCACAGAATATTTTCCCAAAAGTCTTTTTTGTTTTTTGGCAAATGTGAGACGAGCCTTTGTGTTCTTTTTGGTCAGCAGTGGTTTTCTCCTTGGAACTCTCCCATGGATGCCATTTTTCCCCAGTCTCTTTCTTATTGTTGAATCATGAACTCTGACCTTAACTGAGACAAGCGAGGCCTGCAGTTCTTTAGATGTTGTTCTGGGTTCTTTTGTGACCTCCTGGATGAGTCGTTGATGCGCTCTTGGAGTAATTTTGGTAGGCCGGCCGCTCCTGGGAAGGTTCACCACCGTTCCAAG
>VUQS01073961.1:6488-23781 GCA_015108495.1 Heterochromis multidens
TAACACTAGCTGGCATAATGTTAGCTTATAGCCAGCTGATGTTGTTGTTTAGCCGGCTCGTTGTCAGCTGTCCGGACACCTGAGGGTTGCATGTCTAATCTGCTGACAATAAGTGATTGCAACAACATCGGAATAAATCAAGAATCTCTTGATGCATGCTCAATAATCCAGGTAAAAGAATCCCAAAAAGTTGAATCTGTTCATCTGGACGTGGCGTTTTTCAGTGGGAGAAACGTTTCGTTTACCAACTGGTAACTTCTTCAGACTGAAGAAGTTACCAGTTGGTAAACGAAACGTTTCTCCCACTAAAAAACGCCACGTCCAGATGAACAGATTCAACTTTTTGGGAATAAATAAGAATGTTTATGCATGTTTTCGGGTGTTAGAGCCCTGACTTCAGTTCAAGAGGTGAGGCTTGAGGTGAAGAGGAAGAAGATGAGGTGGAAATCAGGAAAAAAAAGAGAGAAGTGGTGGAGGAGGAGAAAAACATAATGAGAAAGAGATGATGAAAATATACATGTACAAATGTTAAATCTTCATATATAGTTTGAAAGAGCTATTTGTGAATTTTAAATTAAAAGTAACTTATAAGGCGTACTACCAGTCTCTAGCCACATACATAAAAATTGATTAGGCGGAATGGCAATGTTCTCAGCCACTGCATTCAAGATGGCAGGGCAACATGGCAGCTTCCACAAACTATCGCCCGCTCCTATGTTTTTTTAATGGATTAATCCTAAGTTTATGAGAATGCATCAATTTGTGCAAAGACATAGTTACACACTAATCAATGGATATTTATGAGTACATTCTTTTTTTCTATTAAAGAACCATAAAAAATTACTTACTGTACTTTTAAATTTGCATTTACAAACAAGGCTACAATCTAGGTAACATTCCAGTGAATTCCAGTCATCCTAAAACTCTCTTACAGTTCACTTGGTCAGTACTGAATTTAAGAGACAGGGTACCTTGTATAATTCATGATGAAAAGACTTTAATTTAAGCTGTATTAAACAAATTTATAAATTATACAAAACCTTGAATAGAGCTTGTGCTTTTGGCTTGCAAGTCCAGGGAGTCAAGGACTGTCCCTCAGGTATTTGAAAAAGTAATCCCATCAGGTTTACACAAGGTAGATAAATAAACCTGATCTAATGAATGAAATTAACAATGAAATGTGTTAATAGGAAACTCAAGACAATTGTTACATTTAACTTAAAGTACACGCTGAAAAGTATTTGTGCTGACAGACATGACATCAACATAAGGCTGAGATGGCAAACTTAGAAAATGTGTGTTGTTTGATACATTCCCTAATCATTGTGTTGTTTCAGAGACCGTCAAATGATTTGAAACATACAGCGTCAACAAATATACAGCCTCAACCAATATTACAAAGAGACAAAAGCATAATCATTGTCATGTTTTAGCTTTTATTTCTATTTATAAGCTCATACATTTTGTCATTGTATATAAAGAGTGATTTTAATGGTGAGTCCTTTTCAGATCTACAGTAAAAGTTAGCTGATGTCAAAGGAAATAAAATGTCTTTGATTCAATAAGTATACGTGCCACTGACGGAACTCAACGTTTACTATCTTCTTTTCTTTTAAATCAGTAAGATATAAAGTGGCTTGGCCAGCATGTGACTCTTGCTGCAGCTATTATCTGTTCCATCATCAATTATGACAAGTAAACCAGTTCCAGAAGCAGTCGTTCAGAGCCTCCACATAAACGCCACGTTTCCTTGAGTACTTCCTGTCTTATGTCATACTTTTGGGTTCACGTTTGGTGAGAGGTTATTGTGGTGTCATGTCCATAAAATTTTGATCCAGAACCTTTCTGACTGTTCTTCTAGTCTAGCCTTTGGATTCCTGCTGCTAACAAGAAGTTTGCATTTTGAAGTACAGCTCCTGCTTCTACAGACTGTTGATTTAGATGCTTTCACTTGCTCTTTCTCTTGACTGGTTGTTTTGGGATTATTCTTCAAGGCTCCTGAATCAAGGAATTCAGGTGCTGCAGTTGTTTTTGAACTTTTTTTAATTTTTTATTATTATTTCGTACTCCACCAGTGGTTTATTTTTTACTTTATATTTTATTTTCCTGTGTTGAGGTTCTCAAAGACTTTTTCTGTCTCTGTCCTTACCATGGAGTGGTGTCTCTGTCATAGTTCTATGGTCTTCATGTTGCCCTCTGGCTTCAACTGCCATCTCAACAGATTTTATATTTAAACAATCAATGCAAAAGGAAATACCTGGGTAACATGTTGCACCTTTTCAGTCAGTTGATAATTTACCTTTGCACAATAGGGAACATATGAGGCATGTGTCAGACACTCTTTTGTTCCTTCCTTGGTGCGGCCTCAGATCATACTGGCAGCTTTTAGAAGTGGAGCAGTTAATCTGCACAGGGCCTGATATTTTGAAAATTGAAAAAATAGACCCGCTGCTATTTTTAGCTATGCGGAGTGATGAGCAGTGTCTGGGGAACCGCAAGCATTGTTTTGATCAGTTCCAGTTGCTGTATTGGAGTTACAAAAGCAAAGTTCCTGGAAAAAAAAAATCACAATTTTAATGTAAAAAGAAGGTTTATAGATATTTTTAAACCTAACATGTGTCCTAACAAACAACTTCACATAACTCAATTAAACTTATCATGATCTTTATATGCCTCCAGTGCCAAATTTCCATGTTGTCCATTTGTTTTTTCCTCTTTTCTCTCTCTTTCTTCCTGTTTCTCCCTCTTGGCTGGGCTTCGGTTCTTGTCGGATTCTGGCTGGCACACCAGGACAATTACCTAATCACGTTGCTGCAGTATTTATAAATCAGCTCTCACCACCCACTCTCTGCCAGATTGTCCGTTAGCCATGGTGGTACAAACATTCAGACTCCATTACTGTTGTCCTTTCAGATTTCTATTTTCCTTGTTGTTTTCCAGTGCTGTAAACTCCAAACTGTGCACTCCAGATTTCCCACATGTCCCAGCCAACTACTTCTTCCTTAAACCAGCCACCTCGTTGCTGCCAGTCTCTGTCTGTCCACTCACCACTCCCTCCATTAGCAAAACCACAGATGCAGGTGCAATTTTTTTTTTCCTGGAAAGTCCTGAGACATCTCAAGGAGAACATTCGCTGCTACAAACAACCTCAAGTGTGGCACATGCTATTGTGCCAATATGCACCTGTTCACAGCACAGTGAAGAGGCAGGAGTTCTTTGCCTACACTTACACATCTTCACTCAACACACACCTTGGCTCCTTGCAACTTTGTCCTCTACCACAAATTGAAATTCAAGTGGAAGGCTCACTGTCCTGGCACAGTGGAGGAAATCCAGCACTTACCACAGACAAACAGGTCCAAGTGGTGAGAATGGGAGTTCCAGGCATTGATCTAACAAGAGCAGCTGGTCTGGAAGGAGATGACCAAATTTAAATCGAGTGTGGTTTTTGCTCCTTAGGGGTCGACAGAAAACATTTTTGACTGCACCTCATTCGAAATTAGCTATGGAAATATCATTGGCTGATTTTAAACTAAGAGGACAATCCTCCCAGTGAATTCTAGCCATCTAAATAACACCAAATTTACACACGGATCAAATCTCTAGCACGTTTTTAAAAGAAATGATTTCAGTTTTGAGAGCACTTTCGGTTAGTATTCAGTTGGATATTAAGTTTGCATTTCTTCAGATAGACCGATGCTAATTGAAATTACTTTTAATATGCCTTCAGCAAAAATAATAATCTATTTGGAAAATAATGAACCAGGCTGTTGCAGTAGATAACCCTCAATTCCTAAAATAAAGCTTCACCAATAAAGTGTAGAGCTATTTAATGAAAAATGATGACTACACATGGATGACTGTAGAAAACCCATAAGTTAGAAGTTGGTCATTCATTTCATATGCAGTATAGCAAGGAGTAAAACTGCCAATTAATCATAGTTAAGAGTATCAGCATGAGAATGAGAGGGGATGCAAAGCCGTGGGTTTGAGCTTGTGCCACAAAGAACTGCTGAAGCGTTGAACATCGTAAAATTATAATGAGGTTTTACTTTAAAAAATGGCTTACTGTATGCACATTTCTCACTACAGTTAAGGAAATCTGACTATGAAAACTTCTTGAAAGCAAGCACTAGTGTGGTGATACAACCCAATTTCCAAAATAGTTAGGACACTGTGTAAAATGTAAATAAATACAAAATGTAATGATTTAAATCTGCATGGCCATGATCTTCTGGCCCTGAGGCAGCACAATCCCAGCGTTTCCCACACAAAGACTAACAGACACCCAGGTATTTGGTTTTAGCATTTTTTGTTGTCTATCACCAGCAAATGCTTCGTCCAGATGAACAGAATCAACTTTCTGGGATTTCCTTACCTGGATGATTGAGCATGCATCAAGACCACCAGCAATCAATTTACTAGCTCTTATTTTGAAATTCAGTCACTGCCAACCAGCTAATCCCAGCTTTTCTAGTCTCTAGTACTGTTTCCTTACAGGCTGGCTTGCTGGCCATACTGCTGTTGTGGAGGTTTTTGATATCATCCAGCTGCTTTCCAAGAGTTTGTCTGCAGGATTAGAGACTCCACTAGTGACATAGTTGACTATATTGTTCAGTTTTTTATTGTCATTTTTGCAGTTAAACTGCCATCCTGCAGCAACTATGTCATTATTTGTGGAGGAATTTCCGATTTTCTTTTTCAAATCTGAGGTTCTGGCTGGACTCTGAATGTAAGTAGTTCCTGTGAATTTCTTTTAAATGTGAATGTCTGTGTTTGTAGATGGCAACAGATTTACAACAGACAGCAAGAGATCTGTTTTTCACTGATTGATCACAATTTATCGCTGTATTATCACAAACAGATTACATGAAATTGCCAACTTGACACTAGTTACAAACTGATAGCTGACTGATACCCAACTGGCTCCATCTTAGTGACATTTCCTCATCATTTTGATGCACCAAAGTCACTTTAAATATGGTAACTGACTACAAGTGATCTCAGACTTGGTCCCCATCTTTGAAGCAGAGATTTCCAATACAACAAGACTGCAAGTTCATTGCACTCGGTCAAAATAATTTTGGTCGTGCCACGGTCTCCAACCACTGTTTTCCCTAGTGTGACTGTAGCATAATGCATTAAATTCATTTTATCACTCAACTCAATTAAATTAATGTTATGATTATTAGGAGATTTATATTAAATTTATCACAGTATAGTTTTATGTCGGCGTCGCCGCATATAACCATCGCTTGCAACAAGAATGTGTGACTGTCAATGTAGGGAGCAGCTCCACCAAAACAGAAGATGTCTGTTGGCTTGATTTTAAATTAGTGCTTAGTGTAAATTGTGCATTTAAAGAGATGTTAGTTTATCTCCTCTCCTGAACGTTTTTTGCCAGGTCTGTGAGTGTGTCTGTGAAGGACTCTTCTTTGTGTGAAGGCACAGTACACAGTGGAAGCGAGACAGGTGAGCCATTTTACACACATAAAAACAAATGAATGTTATGACATATTACTATTTTAGCTGTTCAGCCCATATTCCAACCCCTTGCACTTTTATTCACCTATTACTCTAGGCTAAATCATTCATCATTGTATGAGAGTTAGACGCTCTCACTGGTATATATGTTATCCTCTTTGGGCTGGAAGTGGAAAACTGTCCAATCTTTCTTTCTCGCTCTCTAACCAGCAGCAGTAGTGAGAGAGCCCTGTTGTGTATTTTGTGTTTGGCTCATATAATGTGCATTATGGAGGCTGTATAGGGGTTAACACCTGCATGCTAAGCTCCCAGCCCAGCGATGGCAAGAGGTATTAGCAAATGGCAATAGGACAATCACGAGACCCCACTCTGTAAACAATACTAACAGTAACAATAAAGTCAAAGTGATCTCTAAATAAGAAAAAATCAAGTTAAATCTCCAACAGTTACATCTGTGAATAAGCACAAAAATAGCTTTGGTTGGGTTAAGATCTTGCCTGGTTAGTTACAGCGGTCCATGCCGACCACCAGGGAAACAACAGTGTGGGCCACTGCAGTGAAGTGGAAATGCATGTATTCATGACTTGGCACAGCACAGTGCAACTAAAGCTGGTGATACCAGGTCTGTGGAGAACCAGTGTTTGGGTGTGTGTAGACTTGTAAAGTACTTCTGATAACCAACTCAAAGTGCTATTAACTATACTAGGAACAATTCTGGCATTAAATTTGCAAAACCTTGTCATGAAGTGAAGTGTTGATCCAGTTTGACAGACGCACAAAATTCTGTATGTAGAATCTTGCTCTGAAACAAAATTTTGCGTAAGTGGTCCAACCTGCTGCAGACTAACAACTGACCATTCAACCCCAATGAGCATCTTCAACACCTGCCATCAGTAAAGCAAAACCCTTTGTGTAGGATGTTGATGATCAAAATGTCAGAATTCACAGCCAGTACAAAGTCACACCATTCATCATGAGCTAAGCTAAGGAAAATGGGAAAAACACAACTAATAGAGCACTCTGTGACAGGGGTTTTGAACCACCAGCCAACCATTGTTAGAGCTTTAGTTACATTTATGGTTAGAGTTAGACAAGATGTACTGTAGTAGTACAATTTGTCCATTTTATTACATATTCATCCATACATATCCTACAGTTGTGGCCTGACCACATCTGTAAGTCACCCTGAACAGTTGCTAAAGTTGTCTAAGAATGCAATAATTCAGAGTATCACTGCAGACCTTTACAGTTCTATGATGGCCTGTGTCTTGTTAAACAATTTTCCAGATTCGCTTACCTCTGAAACCTTTATGATGAAAGAGGAAGTTTTGTTGAAATTTGCAAAAACTCAGCTTTTTAGATTTTGAAGCATTACTCTAAAACCTCCATCGTCCACTTTTGTCTGAACATCAATGCAAAGCAAACGAACAAAACTGCAATCTGAGCAGCCAGGAATCATTATATTGCCAAAAATTATAGTCCTCCTGGTCCACTATTTATTCACATTCACCGTAAGTCCTCTCCACAGCACCTACATTTTTCCTCATTTTGCCTGACTTTGCAAGTGAAACAGATGAGTGTTAAATGCCCAGCACAGCAGAAATAATCACTGATATGGTACAATGGCCAGGACTGTACTGTTTAAATGGATGGGACTGTAGTTATCTTTGCTGACCTGTTGCTGACAATGAATGATGATAAGGAATAAAGTGAGCTTGTCGGTCACCAATTTTGGAGGGCCTCCAGCGCTGTTCTCTGGGGCCAGATATTAGTGTAAAGTCCAACGTAGGCAAGAATCCTCTGGCAAAAAAATGCCATCTGAAAGTCACAAAGCTGCATCTTCTTCTACGCTGAGTGGAAGACTGAGATTCTGCCGAGAACCCCTGGATCAATGCCACAAATAAATAAAAGCAAAACATTATAGAAGCAATTAGCAGTAATTCTTCTTGTTAATCTGATCTGCACTGATTTTTTTTAAATTACTTACAGCCAGTAGTACACAGATGTAGACGGTATCAATTAAATCACAGTACGACTAATACAATCTTTTGTGTATCCATCAGTATCCCTTGTAAAGTTATTTACACATACGTAAAAGGCAATATTTATATCCCACTAGTATTAAGTGGGCTACTACTGATTATGTGAATCTGGAATCTATTTTTATACTGCTACATTTGGTGAAAACCAAGCACAGCAAAAATACCTCATACCAAATGTCAATCACAGTGGTGGAGGAGGGATAAGGATTTGGGCTTATTTTGCCACGTCCAGGACATGGGCACCTTGGTGTCGTTGAGTCGACCATGAACTCCTCTGTATATCAAATTATTCTAGAGTCAAATGCGAGGCCATCTGTCCAACAGCTAAAACTTGGCCCAAATTGTGTCATGCAACAGGACAGTGATCCCAAGCACACCTGAAAATCTACAACAGAATGACTGAAAAAGAAAAGAATCAATGTTTCAATGGCCCAATCAAAGTCCAGACCTCAACTTGATTGATATGCTGTGGTGACACCTCAAGAGAGCTGTGCAATTAGAAGCACCTGGCTGCCACTTACTGTCTTTGTTCCTACTAGGCCTGCACCGCTTTTATTAAATCTTCATTCCGTATTTAGTGGTTAGTCAAAAAAAATTCCATTGCAGATACAAATTTTGGTGATCGTTAAGTTACGTACAGGCAATGAATGTGAAACAAATGCAAACGGAGAAACCACATCGCATTCGCAGGGGGATGAATACGAAAATAACATATAGATGTTAATATTGCTGTATGTGTGAGGATGGTCCTGCAAAGTTTCATTGAGACTGGCCCACCTGTTAAGGAGGAGACAGGGTACATACAGACATATATACAAACATATGCTACGATCAGTGAGACAATCCTCTAGGGTTTAAATACCTGGGACTCTCCACCATTTGGTTTTAGAGCTGAAGAAGCCTCTTGGATGAGAGGTGAAATGTCTTCAGACAACTTAAAGAAGTCCAGTCGCCTTCTTTCAAGCTCTTAAGACTATTTTTAGTATCTCAGAAAAACTACAGATACCAAATATTTGACATTTTTGCTTTAAAGATTGATGAAAATGATTTACAAACTTTCTTTTTGGTTAAGCTGTGATCGACTAGTTTGAGAAGGAAATTTCATCTGGAATCAGGGACAAAGCCTTAGTCCTTGCTATGGTGTAGGAATCCGTATCTAAGTAGCTACGCTGGTGACGTGGCTTTCCAGCATGTCTTGTTCCAGGAGGGTCCTTCCAGCTTTAGCTTACCCAGATATGGATTCAGAAATCTTTTGAAACTAATTTTGAGCCATCCAGAGCACCTGGACTAAAAAACTCTTTTTGAAAAATCAGTTGGAGGTGAATCAATCTGTATATAACCGGGACCTTGGCTATCAATCTGCATAAGGTGAAGTTAATCCTGAACTGAAATCCAGTAACTATAATTTATATATATAACAAAATTGAATCTATTTTAGATCTAACTATCATCATCACCATCCTCATCTTCATTGTCCTCTTTATCACCATCACTGGCATCATCATCATCAAATCTCCCGCAGCAGGATGTCTGCAGTAATCACTGTTTCCGCCAGTCTCTGA
Source organism: Heterochromis multidens (assembly GCA_015108495.1). Classification (NCBI taxonomy): domain Eukaryota; kingdom Metazoa; phylum Chordata; class Actinopteri; order Cichliformes; family Cichlidae; genus Heterochromis; species Heterochromis multidens. The sequence continues at coordinate 15,577 of VUQS01073961.1, forward strand.
ATGTTGATTACCCCACAACTTGATTGCAAAAGACTTCATTCTCAGGCTCAGTAGAGGTCCCATGTTCAGCCTAATTGAAAGTCTTGTTAGCCAGTGTAGTACTAGGTGTCTGCTGCTTAGTGAGACATGCATCAGCTCAGCTACCACAATGATTGGTCACAACCCATGAAATACAAGCGCTACCTTATCCTTATTATCCAAGAGGGTCATCAGCAACACATCTAGTGATAGTGGATGTTTGAGTTTATTTATTGTCCACCCATTTTATAGAATGTTTGCCAAATTGGAACATCCAAATGGAGAAGGTTTTAACAGAAAAATCATAATGCCAAAATGATTGTATGACACTTCCTTTGAAATGGCAATATGATCTCAGGACTGTCCAAACTCAAAGTCAGCAGCTCAGTCATTGGTTCAGATACTTATCACAAAGGACATCCATCAATTTTAGCTGTATCCAAATAATTAAACTGTTTGGATATTTGCTAGGTAGGTACTTATTCCCATTTCAGTTCTTAGATTTGGTTCAAGATTTGCACTTCCTTATTTGTAACAAAAAGTAGCCAGGCAGGACGTTTTTTTTTTTTGTTTAAATCAAGCTCTTTCAGTCAAATGTGAATAAAAGCCACATTTTTTAATTTTAATTTTCACCTCTACTAAGAACATGTTACTTAATTTTTTGGCCCAATTACAAACCATCATTGCTTTGTGGGAAACTGAAGGAATCATTTCTATTTCCAGCTGACTGAAGTGTGCTAAATGCCACATAAGACCATTTTTGGACAGAAAAATGACTGAATTCTGTCATTCAGACAATGGTCACTTTTACATTACCATTCTTGATGGCTTTATTCAAACATACTAATGGCACTATTTAAAAGAATATTGGTATAGACCACATTTTCCATATAAGCAAACAATTTGTTGCATTTCTGGAAACCAGTGTATATGTAACCACATTTTTCAACATTTAACTCTCTCCACCATTGTCACTAAGCGCAGTCTTTCTCTCTCTCCATATCTCTGTGTGTGTGTGCACGCCTGTGTCTGCATGTGCATGGCACAGTGCTGCTAAAAAGGCTGTACCCTCCCACACAAATCTCTCTTCTGGATTGGGTGAAGCAAAAGTCCACAGAGGGATGATTTTCTTTTCTAGCAAATTATAATGATAGTTGGTGAGATTTAATATCACATATATATGTGTTATTGCTCTTAGGCAAGTGCAACAATCGTTCAAGATACACAAAAGCCATGCACAGTCAGTATCTTATGTGTGCCTTTCCATTAATGCAACTACTCATTGAGACTGCATCGAGAGTGAGATGTCAGTATTACTAGGTCCAGTCAAGAAAGGCTGTTGTCGCTCTTTCTATGCAAAAGTGACCGTTCATCCAAATCTGAAGCTGACACGTTCAGTCAGCGTCAGATTAATGAAAAGGAGTGCATGTTTGAAAGAGAATGTAGTGCCACTTGTCTTTTAGGAAATCCAGCTAAAAAAAGAAATCAGCTAAAACTATATAGGACTGAAGATAAATGAGACTTCATGCTGGTGGGGGATTTAGTAAGGAAGAAACAAATGAAACTGCATATATAATAAGAGCAGCTGTCTCACCTCTCTGTGCTCGCCGTGAGCTGTAAGGTCTATAGAAACTGCTTCCTCTATCATCGGCAGCATTTTGTCCAGCTGGTGCTCCAGGGCCGTGTGAGAGACTCTAACATTGCTCCCAGGGGGGCAAATTAGCCGGACTGGTTGAGCGAGGCTGCAAAGAGACTTTACATCCTATCCCAGAGATCTCTGCACTGATCTGCCTCTCGTTCTGTCTCTATTATTCTGCTGCTTTGGCTTTGGGGAGGCAAAGGCTGGCCAAATTGTAATGTCATGCCTTGAGGTCGAAACAATGAGCATTTGCTTTGTGTTTGCTGCTAAGTGGCCTATTCCCATGCAGTGTGACCCAAGCGGTGTCCACAGATCTGCTGAGTGAAAACATTAGCACTCACACTGGGCAGACTGCCTGCACTTCAGTAATATAATCAGCTTGGTGTTCAGCCAGAGTAGACATTTAGGGCAAATGTTGCGTTGGTGCAACAATAAAATAGTGACACTGGCCAGTCTAATGAGATTAATTCTTTCCAGCGCGGGCACGACATCAAGGAGGATTCAAACTCAAATAATCAAATAATATGCTGTCAAAGAAATACCATGGCTCAAGACAGCATGACAGCACAAACCTGTTGGATGATCCTGTAGTTACACTAACTTGAAAATTACACTCATTACAGCTTACACAAAAATACTGTCGGCCGCCAGTGCTTCCCCTCAGCCTCCTGGTAGTAGAATCTTTAGGTGGCACAAATCCCCTGGAAGTACAATGGAAGTACAACTTCTAGAACACATAATTACCAGGTCTCAGTAGATCTTAATGGAGTGCATATGAGCCATAGTAATTTTATTCACCATATCAATTCAAAAGCAAATGGCTAAATAAGAACCAGGAATAAGAAATGCTAAAATCATAATAAATATAAACCACTGACAATACAGTCACTTTCTGTGATTGGCATTATTATGGTAAGAACTATAGTTGGACATTCCTTTATGACCATAGGGGGTATTGACTAATACTATTCTCTTCTACTCAACTCTATAACATGTTAGCTTTTATATGTTATATGCCATGGAAGTAACCTTGAAAGCTGAGTTACTAGAATGACTAATCAGATGAGCTATTACATATACATCCAGCAAATTCTTAGACCCATTTTATCCATAACAGAAGGCCTGGTTATTTGTAAGTGAAACACCTTTTTGATGCTATTTTTGCGGGGTGGTCATAAAATGAAGACTAGTATATTAACTGTGTGACATTTTACCTCAAACACGCAGCATCAACTTTCTGTGTTCAAAAGACTTTCAGTAAACATGACCTCTGACTTTAACCTTGAGGTTAAGGTCACCGATATTCAAACTCGTCCAAGATTTTTAGTAGATGCACCTATGGTATCAATTTGAAAATCCTACGTCGCTTCGTTCTCAAATTAGCGTGTTCACAAAGTTGGGTGTCCATGTCACCCGACGCCTGCCCACCCGCCCAGCGGGGTGATGACAGTATCCCAAGCCTTTCAGGTTGAGGGGTAAAAATACGTAACTATAAGGTGACATGTGCATAACCATACATTGATCTAAGATTTAAAAGACTCTTTTGGGACAGCAAAAGTGTTTCAAATCAAGGAAAACAAATGTCTCATATGACCAATGTTACAGTGAAATACAGATAATTGAAACACCGGTAATTATTTTTCCATCCACTGGCTTGACTTCACTAAAATCCTTAACCTCTTAACATCTGGGTTTAGGGTTAGGAGTAGGGTAAAGGATAGGGTTTGGGTTTGGTTCATGTCTACTTTTTTATTTTTAATAGATATTTAAAAACACCTAAATGGAAACACTTTTAACATAGAAAACTGCAATGACAAAACGTATAGGATTTCATTTGTAATTTAACATTCTATACTCACTGGTCACTTTGTTAGGTATACCTTGCTAGTTGAACCCCCTTTTACCTTCATTGTCTTAATTCTTCAATTCAGTTTAATTCAATTTCAATTCAGTTTTATTTATATAGCACCAAATCACAACAACAGTCACCTCAAAGTGCTTTATATTGTAAGGTAAAGACCCTACCCCAACAATCAGATGGGCCACTATGAGCAAGGACTTGGCGACTGTGGGGAGGAAAAACTCCCTTTGAACAGGATGAAACCTCCAGTAAAACCAGGTTCAGGGAGGGGCAGCCATCTGCCATCGGTTGGGGGTGAGGGGAGGAAGACAGGACAAAAGACACACTGTGGAGGAGAGACAGAGATTAATAATAACTCATTAATAATAACAAAAAGCTCAGTGCATCATACTAAGCCCCCAGCAACCTAGGCCTATTGCAGCGTAACTAAGGGAGGGTTCAGGGTCACCTGATCCAGTCCTAACTATAAGCTTTATCAAAAAGAAAAGTTTTAAGCCTAATCTTAAAAGTAGAGAGGGTGTCTGTCTCCTGAATCCAAACTGGGAGCTGGTTCCACAGAAGAGGGGCCTGAAAGCTGAAGGCTCTGCCTCCCATTCTACTTTTAAATATCCTAGGAACCACAAGTAAGCCAGCAGTCTGAGAGCGAAGTGCTCTATTGGGGTGATATCGTATTATGAGCATTCATGGCATTCATTCAAATAGCACCTTTTCCTGCATTGAGATCCGGTGACTCTGGAGGCCATCTGAGTATAATGAACTCACTGACATTTTCACAAAACCAGTTTGAGATGATTTGAGCTTTGTGACCTGGTATGTTATCCTGCTGGAAGCAGCAATCAGAAGATGGATGCACTGTGGTCATAAATGGATGGAAATGGTCAGGAACAACACTCAGGTAGTCTGTGGTGTTTAAGAATGCTCAACTGGTACTAAGGGGTCCAAAGTATACCAAGAAAATATCCCCCACACAATTACACCACCAACAGCAACTGGGATCCATCCTGCCTTGGTGATACAAGGCAGTCTGGCCATGATTAGATATTTATGTTAACAAGCAGTTGAACAGGTTTACCTAATAAAATGGCTCTTGAGTGCATTTGAATTTCTGAAAATTTGCCTGTTTAGCAAAAACTAAGAGCCCAACACTAACCTTAGATGGACTGCAGATGACCTGGTTAAGAGGTAAAAAGGACCATGGTTTGTTTTATTCTTGCAGAACAGGGGCACTTTTTGGTTGCTCTGCTCAACATCTTATTTAGTTTAGCATTTTTATAAGATGATACAAGTGGTTCTGCAGATTTGAGGCGAGTCTGGAAGCTGAGAGAGGATTCATCACCTTTGATAAAGCACACATTATCTCCTGTGATGCAGCTGAGTTTGCTTAGTTGTTACATCTTCCAGGCTCTGTGAAATAAATGTGCTCAGCTCAGATTCTTGGAGCACTTGGTTACTTTGTGTGGTATTTATAAAAATCCCAAGACCCATCTCAGTTGACCTTCTGTGAGAGGAATAATGGAGAGCGAATGGAAGCAACTTTGGCAGGGATGCAACAGAAAGCAACAAAGAAGCAGGAGTAATTTTAACTCCGCAAAGCAAACAATTATTGATGATGTGGAAGCACGGAGCTTCAAAGCCTCTTATTTATAGGCAACACAAATTACAGACAGCATACGGGGGAATGGAAGTGCTTTTTCCTCCAATTGAAGGTTTTCACAAACAGAAAGGATGACTCAAGGGCTTGAAAAAAAAAATGGAATTTTAAAGAAAGGGTCGATGAAGGAGCTTTATTATCTGACACACTTTATAACATGTTGCTGTTTGGTGCAGAACTTTACTGTTAAGCTTTAAAAGAGAACAGAAATTACAGGGAAAAGTTTGTGTCCCAGCGAAAATTTGGAAAGCTTCAACGGTGCCATCTATTGTTTCGCACGAGGGGAAACCTGACGGTATGACTTTAACTTTCGCATAACTTTAAATGAGGCAGACGGCACTTTGAGGACCTACTTGGTAAAATGGTACGTAATTCTTTTTCTCATCTTCTTGGGGGCAGCAGAATAAAACACACCTGGCATGTGTCTGGGATTCTTAAGTATGTGTTGAGCTGGTGCTGCAGGAGAAAGAGGAAGCCTTTGGTAAGAAGACACCAACCATACTCATAAAACAAACTGTTGCGTGAAAGCAAACAACCTTAAAAAAAAAAAAAGTTTGCTTTCTATTGATCTGCACGGGATTCCTACTTACTTTTTTCTTGTTTTACATAAGGACACATTAAATACCGGTGGCCATCATATTGCTGGTCAATACGTAGAAAAAGTTGGGTCTTTTTTCAGCTGGTAATGCAGTGAATGCTACAGTCACAGGGCCTTCAGCCAGTGCAGAGCCAGATTTGCGCAGGAGAAAGAGGAAGAAATCCTGCATTTTAATCTCGTCAAAAAATGCAGCTGCAGCTTGTTTTATTAAACTGATATGAACGTGCTGTAATGAGGTGACTGCATGCCACAGTGTAACCCTCCAGATGTCAGTCCAGAAATCAGTCTTTGCTGGTGGAACAGGCAACTAATGAGAAAAAGGCAACTTCCAGTGGAAGGAACAACATTAAAAAGAAGCCTCCTCCCCTGTTTTGGAGCACTTTTTTTGTGTCCACTCTTCTCATGTAACTTCTGCCAAATGAAGACATGTCTGCCACTATCACCAGAACAACCTCCCCATTCAGCCCACTGATGTGTCGATGTCTGCTGCAGCAGCAAACATTGTCAGCGCCTGATACGAACGCCAGAACTGCCAGTGCGTTATCTATCTATGAAAGAGGGGCTCTGTTATAGTCATCCACACATGCCAGTGTTGGCATGATACAGGAATTTCTAAATTATATACAACACCTTGAAAATATTGATATTCAATACAACTTTTGATGCAACTGAAGAAAAAAAAATCAAAAAGCATAGTGTGTAACATTTTGAGAACATATGTATCAGTCACTGCATTGTGCTGCACAACAAACAGATTATCAGTTATGGTTTTCCTTGAAATGGTTTCCATAAGAACACAAATGAAGTCTCGAAGGGTAAAAATCACCACAAAGAAAACTGAAGGAAATTATGGAATAAAATGGAACTGTTTGATCATTTCAGTCAGATAAAATCAGTATGGCAGTCTCAAATTTCAAGTTTTGTTACTTTATTATTATTATTATTTTTTTAATCCAACTTGCTTAGTAAAGCAGAACCCAAACTCATCCGTGCAGCCCTTTTGTGTTCGCTACTGCATTTGCAGTGCATAACTTCGCAGACAGGCGTCATTTCGCCTCTGATACTGTACTGACACTACACAAACAGCTTCACTTCCATTCATGTGATCACAGTGAAAATCAAACACAAATATAAAAAAAAAAAGTTCGTATCTTTTTAGTGTTGGGAATCATTTAGGTCACTCAAATTTCAGCAGCTCTTCCCCTTGGCTGACACAGGTGTGTTCAGCTCCCTCTAATCCACCTTAAATGTCATCTTATAAGAATCAGAAAGGGCGTTCTCGTGCATGTAGAACAACCTGGGGGGCCTATGGGGGGTAGCTGATCGCTTAATATTCATTACTGTTTGTCCTGTGGAAGAAGAAGCCACAGGCTGCAGGAGTAACCTCATTGTAAAGTGTGAAACGCATTCTCCAGGGGTTTCTTAGATGATTTTGCCTCTGGGGTGGAGGAGTTTTTACAGCAACTCAGTGTACAGTACTGGACTGTGTGTTGAATTATTTAAAGTTAAACCTCTGACTTCAATAATGGACTAATACACTGAGATTGTTTCTGAATATGTCTTATTTATAGCTTGTCGGGGAGGGGGACTCCCTCGAGGATAAACCGGGGGTGTCACCTCTCCAGCATGCAGGATCTTTACACGAGACATAAGGTCAACCTCAAGCAACCAGGCTGCTTACTTTTTAACCCCGGTGTGCGCCGCAGCGCGCAGGCAGCAGCACCTCTGCGCTGCGCTCCTTCTGACGGGCGCCTTCATGCAACAAGAATCTCGGTGTTAAGATATCAGCATGCAACACGACAACCATGCCTGTCCCCTGCAGTAAAGCATCTGCATAAAGTCACACTCACTCACTCCTAAAGACGCGTGCACGTCTCTTATCACAGTACAAAAAAAAAGAAAAAAGAAAAAGCCAGAGGGGGAAAAAGGGAGACAGGAGAGGTAACGGATGTAAAATAAATGTACCTGTAACTCTACGCTGTAGCCCTGATGGAAATGCGTCGGAAACACCGCCAGCTGATGTTGCACTTGGAGGGAAACTGTATAATCCATTAACCACAAGATGCTGAAGAGTGACAGACTGAGCGGGAGACGTGTCTGCTGCTGGCAGCGGTACTACACTGTAGTACAATCTGAATGTGCTCTCCGCCCCGCTGCGCTCCCATTGGCCGCGCGGCGTTCATCAGCCACGTCAGTTGACTTGAGGCAGGAGGGAGGCAGTGGCATCTCCCATTAGCAAATGTCATCTGTTCACACGTTTCACATGTACAGGCAGGAGCTAAAGCTGGGGATGAGAAGATCTCCAAAGAGCATGATTAGTGTACTGGTCTGTAGATAGTATTATCCCATCAATACAATCTGAGCGGCAAAAGGTTTTTTTCTTTTTTTTTTTTTTTTTGGTAATTTTATTTTTTTTTTTTTTTCTTTTCACACAGTAC